>JAWWML010036173.1:45612-86545 GCA_035047165.1 Ormyrus rosae
ATTTTTAAATATTTTTATATTATTATTAAATTTTATTTATTTTTGTTATTTTAATTATATTTATTTTGTTAAGTGCCCTAAATTTATCAAATGCCATCTCTTTTCAAGGCAAAATACCCTGCGAGAACTCGACGTCCAGATGGTCTGAACTTTACCAGTAGTATGTAAGTACCGACAAAGAATCTAAATACATAGAATTTCTTACGTCCAGGTGAAACTCCGAGGCGAAGCCAATTAACCATCTTCTAATTCCAATAAAAACACAAAGCCATCCTTCCTCCCAAACGTATCAGCCACAGCTCTCATTCAATTTCCCCGAAAAAGCTCGGTCAAACATGAACCCCCGTAGCTCATTCTTATCTCGGCTCCGGTCCGGCAATTGGGTCAGCGACGGCGTTTGTGTTTGCGGCTGCTTCAGCGATTCTCCGCCGCCGGCCGCTTCGTTAGCCCTTCTGGTAAGAGGAGGCTGACTCAAACAGCGGCCGAGAGCGCGCCGTTACGTCGCGCCGACTCCCGCCGGGTTAAATTAAAATTAGGAGGCTCAGACTGGGTCTCGCTTTCGCGTGTATAACAACGTGCTTCGGATCCGGCGCCGCGATGGAATTAGGAGGCTTCTGTGTCGTGAAACTTGATATTATTTTGCGGGATAGGCTGAGCTTTTGTATAGGGTGATCTTGGTGATGTAATTTTATTGCGGCGGGGTATTGATGGGTTGCTCTGGGGATCGCCGGTTTTGCGGGAGAATAACTTTTCATTTAAATAAAATGATTTTATTTTATTTATGTTTGGCAATAATTTAGTTAAATACGTATTATAATTGAAAACATACAAGTTTACAAAGAACATACAAAACTATTGCGGTTTTTTTATTTAAATTAATCGAAAGAAACACAAGCGAATAAAAACGTAAATATCGCTGATACGTAAAAAAAAGCAAGAAAAACTCTGGGAGTTAAATAAAACCGCAGCGTTCGAGCTCCCGAATGAAAAACAACAACCAGTAATAATTCATTCGCCTCTCGATTCATCTCTCTCCATTATAAGGCGCGCGAATCGATAAAATTCCGCGCCGACGACGACACGGCGAAAAAGCATATTAATTATGCGCTCGACGGAAATTTTATTTCGCGGCGATAATTTTCGCCCGATTCGCCGGTGCGCCCGCGCGATATATTGAAATTTAAATGCGCCGCGGCATTGTTCCAGCGGCCGCGTGCACGTAGGAAATTACGGATCGCCGCGCCGCAAAAACGACGGGATCCCGCGGGACGCGGGAGGCTCTCCGCGCGCGTATTTTGCGGTTTATCGAGCGCGATTTTTCGTTTACTCCCGGGCCGCTTTATTGCGCGATCGTATATGGTAATGAAGTGGCGAGTCGAACAATGAGAGGATTTGTAATGTGCGGAGGTGAAAAAATTGCTTATAATTAATGTGCATCGATAAATTTTAATGATAATAATAACAATTCGTTATTCATATATTCCGTATTAACCTTCTTCAGCTGCAGTATTTATTCAGGGAGAATGTTTTAACAAAAATTTTTCTGAAATTTGCTGCGGGTTTGAGAAATTTTACTAAATTTATTGCAAAAAGTATAGTAATTTTCACCGTTTAGTTTCATTTTAACCCTTTCAGTCGCGATTTTTCATTATTTAGAATAAATTATTTATATTAATTATAACGATAGCATGTATTACATTAAATATTTTAGTAAACATTTTATTATAGTTAAACTTTTAACAACGTACGTTCTATAGGGGTGTCAATAATTGGGACTACTTTATAGTTTGGGACGATCTAACCGCGAAATCAAATTCTAATTAACATTTTTAAAATTGTTAATAAAAGTAGACGTGTACATGCAAAATTATTAGGATAGGAAAGTAATTGCTTATAAGTAAAAACATTTAAAATTGTACAGTAATTGCTCTTAAACTGGATCATCTGCTTAGTAAATATGCTTTAGTAAATTTAATGATCTGTCCTCCGTAGAAGACAGACGACTGAACGGATGTAAAACGAAAAATACAATAAATAATTCGAATCGTCAAAACCCATTTGCAAAATGACTTGATAAGTATCTCGCCTCCTCTAATCCACTTTCCGCGACAGAAGCTCGGAGGAGACACCCGTGCTTGGCAGACGTCGGGGTTCACCTTACGCGCCATTAACAATGAATGCACGAGCGCGCAGATTAGCTGGGCCGAGGAGACGCGTGCTCCGCGCCGCAGGCGTCTCACTTGCGATACCTCGCGCTTTAGCCCAGTTCTCTTTCCGCCCTCGGTTATCCCCGTTGTCAAGTTGGTTTTGCGGAGAAGCCTCGCCTGCTGTTTCAATGGAACTTCTCTTGGGGAGAGAAAAAAACAAGTTTTTACGTAAATTTCTCTCCTCGCCGCGACACGCCTCTTAATTCCCGAATCTCTCGGGCGAGGATAAATTCGGGACAAAGCTCGCCGGCCTCTCTCGCGTTTAAAAGGCACGCCTGTACATCTCCCTTTCGGAATCGGCTCCGGGGAGCCCTCGACTGCGCCAAAGTGGAAATCCCGCTCCGAGGGAGATTTACAATCTTGGCTTATCCTCCTCCCTTTTTGGACGGCTGTTGCGGTTAGTCCGCCCGCCCGAACCGGATACCCCCGTGTATCCTCTTTCGCCGGCTCGAGCGCCGCTTCTCTTTGCGAAATTTCCCTCGCGGATGCGTCGGTAGCCAAGTAGAAGCAGGTTTTAAGTGCCGCGATGATTTAGGGATCGGGTGCAGCGTTTTCGAGCGGGAAGCGGGTAAAGCTGGATTCGAGGGTCGTTTGTCGTTGGGAAATTTCGTTGTCGTGGTTTTGGGCTTCTGGCTTGAATATCAGCAGTGGATATTATGTTTCAGTGCAGACGTTCCGTAATTAATCTTGCCTCTAATGAGTTCCGCATTGCTCTTCATTTAATCCAATTAATATCGAAAGCGTAATTGAAGCAATCTATAAATGTAATAAGGAAAAGTCGTTATCGTCGCGCTCTTTAGTAAATCAGGTAGAACATCGGATTTTCTGGCTCGGCTGTTTATCCGATTTTGCTATTAATTATCTTCTCGATTCAGGGTGATTAAAGGTGAATCGATATAAAAATCATAAAAATAATTACTGTAATTGAAGCCAAAATCCATTTGACTGTAGTGTAAAGTAAACTGTACTGTAAAATTTTCTCGTTTTTGAATTACACTGAGAAAAAAAATTTAATTTAATTGATTATATAAAAGACAAATGCTATTAAAACAATAGTAAAAGAATTGATTTAAAGAAATATATTATTAATTCAATAGCACTAGACGAATTTAATAAAATATTTTATTAATTCAATAGCATTTGTCTTTGATTTAATAATATATGTTATCGACGAAATTTCATTATTTATTTAATCAGTTCAATTAAATTTTTTTCTCAGTGTACAAAAGATTTCCATTTAAATTAAACGAAAATTAAAACGAGTCTTTCCTCGAATACGTTCGAAGCTAAAAGCTAAGTTTTTCAGGGAGCTCTCATAAGCATAATTTGACATTTGAATAAATAGCTTATAATAAAGAACCATTCAAATTTAAAAACAAAAATTTCCCAGCAATAAAATATTTCTTACTGTTATTTACTTTTCCGCTCAAAAGCTCTCAGCCCGCAAAAATCACTCCCATGCCAGAAAAGCCGGCAACGCCAATCCCCAAAATAGAAGCGCCGTTTCCTCCTCGCAGCCCTAAAATCCATATCCCCGCGGCACGTAGCGCACCTGCATAACCCTATACTCCCCGCGCAATTTAATGGAATCCGGCGTAGGCGGCGCCGCTCTCGGCTCCGCATACCTATATACATACGCGACTGCATCCGGCTACAATACGCGCGCCGAGCGGAAGGAGCACACACACGTATTCCGAGAGGTGTGTGCGCCGGGAGTAGCTTGAGAAATGGAGGAGAGCAGCTGCTTGCGCCTTTTGTCGGTGCAGGCTGGCTTGCATTGCGAGGAAGAGGATCTTCTTCGTACTGAAGCGTTTTCGCTTTTCCGAGAGTGGATGTGCATTTTTCTGTTTAATAATCGGATGCGGCGCTATTTTGCGATCAACTCTTTTCGAGGGAAATTTTAATTTTAAATGAGGAGGGCTGTATTCTGGAACCGCGGCATATAATCTCTTTTATATAGATATGCTTTTTCTTCTTTATTCTTGTTAGTTTTATGCACTCGAAATAAGCGATAATAATACGTATACACAAGTTAAACTATATATTTGGAAACTCCAACTTTTCCGCAATCAAAAATTACAACCAGAATTACAGACCTTTCCTCCACTTACTCTTGCCCATCAAGAATTCTTCCTCCGAAGCTTCGCGCCTGAATTTCTGATAAAAAAAAAAAAGAACAGATCGCCTTTCGGCCTGCCGAGGAACGTGCGTATATATCGGCGCGCCGCAGTTTCACTTCCTCTCCTCATCGAAATGCGCGGCCGCACGCGAACTTTTGTTTTACACGCGTTATACACCGCCGCCGCGGGCGAAAGAGTGCGAAATAATTCGTGCGCTCGCAAGTATATATATATATATATATATATGTACTTCGGCGAAAATTGTGCAAAGCCGTTGGAGCTGCTTACGCACACTGGACGTTTCTACGATATCCCCTATAAATTGTAATATATTTAAAAAAACCTAAAGACATCGCCGTTATTTTTAAAGCCACGCTTCGTCAACGACGCGGTTCGAAAATACGACAAACCGGCGTATAAAGCGAGAAGAAAAGAAAACGCGGCCCTTTACGACAAAATATCTCCGCTGCGTACATCGCGTGCTCCAGCACATAACTTTATACGAGCTGGATGGGTATAACTGTAGGGTCGGAAATGCTGCTTTTATACGCGCGCGCGGGTATGTATAATAACGCCCGACAATTTTCGGGTGATAATTCGCAATTTACGATTTCGAAAGTTTGCACGCGCGCGGCGAGCGCGAAGGGGTACCGTTACTTTATATATACATTCGGTATGCAATAACGCCGGCGAATTCGAATTGCGTGTGCATAAAGCGAGGCGCGCGACGTGTTATTTTCGGGGATTTCGCGTGTAAATGAACTCGCTTGACGAGGGAACGATTTTCGGGGAACTGGCTGCTTCGGGTGCTGATCTGCTTTAGTAATTGCTGTAAAAAGTAGATTTTCGGGCCGAACGTGTATTGTTGACCTATGATATGCGTGTAGAATTTAAAAAAAAGACAATTAAATTTTTAATAACGTATTTTCAGTTCATTAAGCTAATAATAATGGTGTTCGCATTTAGGGCAATAATTTATTGAACGCTTTCATAAGTACACGTTCAGACTAACATAGATTGGAAATTGGAGGTACATGTGTGTATACATACATCATATTAATGAATACTGCTCCCTCCGTTGACTTGACTAAATAGCTTATTGTCTGTGAAGGTTATTAGCCCCTATAAAACAAATGGTACTTACACAATGAAACGTGTCTTATCGATTATTTGGATAGGCTGTCTAGAAGTGCTCGTCTAGCATGCACTGTTTCAAACTTTAGATTACGTTCTCAATTTTGTTATTCGGCACGCTTTGAAAATAATTGCTCTATTAGCATTAGGATCAATAAGAGCCTGAAAATTGCCCCGTTTGACCCTTCGAGCGCTCGGAATTCTATTCCATTAACGAAATGCTCCTTCGAATTTCCAGCTCCTCCCCAAAGAGGAACTGCAACTCCACAAAATAGCGGAGAAAAGCAGGTTACCTCGAGTCTCCCGCTGAAAAATGAACCGTACTCTCCGAAAATCGATCGAAATCTCCGCAACGCTCGCGAAGACAGAGGACAGGACTGCGGTCCGCGCGGAGGTAGTCCCCCTTTTCGTCTTGCTCGGCTCGTAATTGATTTCTGGAGGCGAGCCCGCAGCCGACGCGAGCGGAATACGTTTATCGCGGGGGGGAGAAGCCGACGCTGCGCTTTTCCCCGCACCTGGACACGTTTCCGGACGGGGGCTGCGGTCAGCTGAATGTCGATTTAAGTCGCCGGGAGACCTTTCTTCGGGTTATGCTAATCGGCGGCGGCGCGCGGCGGCGGCTTTTGTTTGCGAGAGAGCAGATTGTAGCGGACGTTTTTATTTGTTTGAGCTGCCGGGAGGCAGATTTAACATGCTTTGGAGGCTGAATTACAAATTGGTATTTGCAGATTCTGGATTTTTACTTTTGTTTTATTATGCTTAGAGATTGAAGAGGTTGCGGAATAGATGTTTTTTTTTTATACGGAGGGAGAGAAATGGTAAATTTGATATTAGATAAAAACTATCTACTCAGATATAGAGAAAAATAATGAATGCTTTACTAATTTTGCGTGTTATAATGTTTAAACTGTATTTAGGACAAAGAGAATCCGATTAGGCGCTTAAACATTCCTAGAAATATTCTGCTTCACATGTTCGTTTGCTGTGTATTTAATTATTATTTCATTTTGATTATAAATGCTTTAATTGCATTTCCAAACTTAAACAGTTTAGATTATTGTTTTAATTAGATTTACGAATCTGCTTAAATTTACGAAACTAAGCAACTAATTAAACGTTATAAACTTTTGCATTTGAGCAAAAATATTAACTCATGACTATATGGTTAATATTCTAAAGCTTTCTTTTTTATTGATAGATTATTGTTGACGTTTGACACGGGACATAAAAGAGTGTAAATAATATTTATAACAAGCTCAAACTTTATTTATTGCTTTGCACATCAATCATTTACATGATGCCTATTACGTAAAAATAATTTAATAATTTTACAAGTACTGAAAAGTTACCTTTAACCTTAAGTAATCGATTACTCTTTTTAAACAAAAAATTAGTTTCTTATTTTAAAAAAACTAAATTGAAATTGCCACTCCACTGACACGTTACCTCTGAATATTTAGCAGCCAAGAAACTTAAGACCAAAAAGCAAAACAGTCGAACGCATTATCCGCCCCGCCGGCAATCCCGAACCGGAAAAACAAGCTACCGGCCGTCTCGAAAAAAAAAGCTCGCACCCCCTCCCCCGACGAACAAAGTAAACGTCTCGTCGAATCCGGAGCCGACCCACAAAGCAGAATCCTTCCCGCTGCGCCTCGATTGATTGCTCGTCCCTCATCCGAGGAACTTTCCATGTAACCCCGGTATACAGCGGCGAGGATTATTGCGTTATCGGGGAGCAGCGGTAAACTCCCCGAAACTTGGAAATTGGATCGAACCCGAGAGTGGATCTCCTCGTTGTGTACGAGTATTTAGACTCGGGCAGGGGGTGGCGTTCGCCGAAGGTGTAGCGAGTAGATCCAGACTTTTCGGGGCTGCAGCGCGCGAACTTCCCTCGAGTTTCGAGACTCAATGGGCTTTTTTTTCTTCTAAACATTGCCGATCCGCGGGCTTCGGTTTATTTTCGGGCGGCAATCCGCCGGGGAAATTAACTCTTGTGCAGGACGCATCTGTAATTTTTTTATTTCGCCGGTGCGGTAAAGGAATAAAAGTCCGGATAAGCTGCGCGCCCACGTACGAAATAATGTAATTTCCCGGCTGAAGTTTTTACTTACTTTTTGCGCGGGGAGCAAAAAATTGAGTTAAAAAAATTTCGAACGGAGTTCCCGGCTCTTTTTATCTTCGCTTTATTTATTCGAGTTTAAAAATGTCCTCGAAAAGTTCGCTCGACGGGCCTTTATTCAATAAAAAAAGAAAAAAAAAATAAGCAGGTTTATGCTGATTCGCAATCTTTAAAAATATGTGGGAACCGAATTTTCCGGCGTGTCGTGTACGTCGAAAATATAAATACGTAAAATGTACATGAAGGAGAGAGAGAGAGCGCGAATGTAAATATTTTGTCACTGTCGTGCTTGTCACGTGTTGAAGAACGCGCGAGACCGATATTTTTTACGACAACGCATCGGAAGCACGCGATTCCCCGTCTGACAACGTATATTTTTCGTCCAATACGAGAGAAAGCAGAGCGAATTAGAAAAGCTAATTCTCGTCTGACCAGATCCGCTTTTTCTACTTCGGCTCGCTTCTCTCGCTTTAATTCCCCGCGAACGATAAATCGAAGCACATCGGTTTTCGCGCGGATTCCGATATCTTCTTATAACTCTCCGAGGAAAAAAGCCAGGCTTTGCGAAGGATAATAATTTTTCTTACCCGCTCATACTAAATGCGCAGATTTACAATGCATAAGGGGTCCGAGCCTCTGAATAATTAATCCGGGACGCGCGAAGCCACAAAGGAGAGAGGAGCCGGCCATTTTTCGGTCGCATGCATAATACATCGATATTCGGCGTTACGAAAAAAAAAAAAGAAGGAGAAAAAAGGAAAATGTGTTATCCTCTCGCTGTTTTTTCTTTGCGCGCGAAAGCCAATACCGCGGGAACGTGTCGAGAAAGCGCGGCGTGGGTGGGCAATTTCGCTCTCCGTATGTGTGTGCGCGTGTATCTATTCCGGATATCCGTCGCGATTTACTTTGTACTTACGTGCCGCGGGACGCGCGCAAATGTACTTGAGTGCACTACGCGGCCAAGAGTGGATGAGCGGCAAATACGAGAATGCGTATGCTAACGTATATACCGACGCGGACCTTGAGAGTAAGCGAGAGTTTTCCAAATTCTTGCTCAGACTGAAAAGGGAAAAAATAAATCTTTAATGTTGCTATTAGAATCCTAAATGCTTAATCAGATCTCTCTGCAAAAGTGCGCCATCGACTCAAGTAAGCTCAAAAGTTATAACAAATACGTGCGACGCGTGCGATCGCGCCCAGAACTCGGAGAAACTTTTCTGCAATATTTAGAAAAGGCGCGCAGGTGAAGGTATGCGGCAGTCGACTGTAAGTACCGACGCCTACGCAAGATCTTACTTACACACATACACACAGAGACGCGGAGTCGCCGGGCGAGGGATTCGTATTAAGCTCGGAAATTCCGCAGAGCGATAAGCGCCCGCGAGGGGGTAAAACGTGTAGGTACCGACCACAAATAATGCAAGGCACGCCGGCAGTTTGTCTCCGTCGTCTCTCTGCCTCGGCGCTAACCTAAATGCGATGGCGTGCTTTTTTTTCTTCTTTTTTTTTTATTTCATTCAGTTGCCGCTGTGTGTACTTCGTTACTCCCTGTTATCTCCCTCCCTCTCTCTTTCTTTTTTTACAGGGCGCCCTTGCCGCCGTTTAAATCTCCTCCGCTTTAATCCGGCGCTGCTCTCTCTCTCTCTCTCTCTCTCTCTTTGCTTTTCGCACTTTTAGGCGAGAGCTTGCGGCCGTTTTACTCCTTTTTTTTGCCCCTCCCCAAGTCCCGGGCAAAGAAATATTTTTCTCTTTATAAACACCGGTTGCGGCGCTCGCTTTTATATCGTTTTTTTCCTCCGCTCGGTCTTCGCGGCTTTCTTTTTTTTTGCTTTTTGCAAAGAAACGGTAAAGGAAGTTGCGCTTAAGTGAGTGAGCTTTTAGTCCTCAGAGAGCGTCTCATTCACGTTCCGCGGTAAGTACGCAAGCCTTGAATAAATTAGTGGGAGAGCGAGGGAATCTTGCGAATTTACTCGGACGATATTATCATCCGCAAATACATATAATTAGTCGTCTAAATTTGAAAGCTTACGTCTATAAAAAAGCTGCGCTTCCGCGTCAATTAGTCAATGAACGGTTCGTAAATAGCCCCGTCTGGAATATTTTAATGAGATTGAATCGAGTTACCTCACGAGTAAGTGTCGCTGACAAATATATACCGTTCTAAATCGAGTTAATTACGCGTGATTCGAGCTTGAAAAGGAGGACAGTTCAGTCCTCGAAATACGGACGGCGCAGGAGTTTATTTACGATTTAATTAAAAGTGCGCTTCTTCGTTGCATTATTTACTCCCCTCCTTCGTTTGCCCTGCGAAGAGTCGCACGAATAGGTGTCATTTTTTACAACGTACAGCGGCTGAAATAAAACAAAGGTAGCCAAAAAGGATCGACCAAACATAAATAATAAAAAATCGTTATCTTCAGAAATTCTATTTTTAGGAAGACAAAAATTGTCCAACTCTGATTTTAAATTTTAAATCCCTGTCCCTTCCTCTCCTACCGCAAAAAATTCGTTTTCCACGCTCCCCATTAATTTCCTCGCATTAACAATGTTAATAAACCGGGCGAAGCCCCGAAGATCTTGATACATCGCCTGAAAAGGCGTAGCGTCTCGGCGGAAAAGGCGCCGCATAAAAAGGCGCCCCCATTAAGCCTTCGACAACGGCGAAGTGTCCCGCCGTTATTCCGGGTGATCGAGTGCACCGCCACCTTCGTTACGCACAAATAAGCCCCGTTAGCTTTTGATTTATCGACGTATAATTCGCTGCTGGCGCACCGCGCCTCCCTCCCACGCCCGAGAGGATCCTCTCCTCTGCTCTGCATCTTTCGGCCGCCTCTCGTTGTTGCCCAACCTTGAACTCTGCTCTCTCCTCTCTTTCGGACGCTCCCTCTGCTTTTTGTCGCTGCTTTCTTCATCCATCTTTTACCGGCGCGTGTTGATGTCTCGCGCTTTTTCCGACGCGCGGCTATTATTGCGATGGGGGCTTGATGAAGGGTTGCCGCGGTAGGAGGGGGACTGCTTCGGGTTTTGGTTTTTCGTCGTGTGTTTTTGCGTCGTTAAGAGTATATTGATTGGCCTTTTAGTAATAGGTTTTTTTTATTGAGAGAGTCGAGGCGATTATTGTTGTATGAATAGAGTCTTGTATTTTCTTAACTTTCAACTTAAGATTAGCAGTGGCAATAAATCTTTTTACCAATTCATCAAAATAGTTTCTAGGGCAATTTCGGAGCTGCTCGAAAATTCGCCTCGAAATCGGCCTCTCGGCGAGCGAAGCGCCGAGGATGCAATTAACGAAATCAAAATTCTCCGTGAAATCCAACAAAGCGGAGCAGAGCGTACTTGAGCAGATAGACACATGCGGAAAATGGCAGCTCGCAAACACGTAAACACACGCGCAGGTACAAGTGCAAACAGCGGCTCGCCGGCCCCGAAGATAAACACTCGCGTGTACTGATGAGCATAAACACTCGCGCACACAGAGAGAGAAGGACTCGGTAGCTCCGCTGCATAATGGGAATTAAATGCCTGACGCGAGCAGGACCGCGTCCTCTCTCTCTCGTTTGCACGCGATGCATCAGCTGTATTGCCGCGGCGATGCTAATGCGATTAGACGCGGACGATCGGCCTACTTTTACCCCCCGCGGCGGCGGCGGCGGCGGCTCTCCTTTTTTTCATTATTCCCAAGGAAATTGCAGAAATAGCCGCCCGCGGTCCTTGAATAATTTCTGCAGTTTTTGCGCCCACGGCGCTTCGACATGATAATTCATTTCCTAACGAGATACCGCCGCGCCGCGCCGAGCGGAGGATGTGCCCCGGACTCGGACAGATTAATGGCCCCGCGGGACTTTCTGTGTGCGAGCAAAGGACTTTGTTTGTTTCTTTTTTTTTTTAGCCTGTTTTTCTCGCGTTTTTTCTTTTTTTAGCGGGGAGCTTTGAGGCGGGAGGAGTTATTAAGTTGGCTTTTGGCAGATTGTGGCGGTTTTGACTACTGGTGCAAAGTTTTTTTTAGAGGAGTTGAAGACGTTGATAAAGTTGAATATTTAAATTCTTTAGTTATAAGGTTTTGAAATTAAAGACATGATTTTAGTCGATAAAAGAGACTTATATAAAGTAATCTTCTTAAAGTTAACATTTTAATATGCTGTGTTTCGTAAGCCTGTTGCATAAGTCTTTTTAATTTTCCAGAAATGTATAAAGTGAATTACTTTCGTTGATGAAACCACTTCTTTATGAATAAATATCACAACGACGGGCAATACAGTGAAATAGTATCTTTTTATTAACAAAGACAACGTTTTGGCTGCATTTTTTTGGCAGTCCTTTTCAAGTCAACGTGTCTTTGTTAATAAAAAGATACTATTTTTTATTTATTCATTTGAAATACAATTGTCAGTCGAATCTACTACATCTTAAATAGAAACTATTTCTTTTTTTAATTTTAAACCCAACATTTCAACTGCTGTTTTTAAAAGTATTGAGTTGTCCTATTCAGATTTGTAAATAGTTATATTGAAAACGGTTCAGGTACTTTAATATAATTCACAAACATTAGACACACTTATAAGATTACGACAAAGCCGTACTCATCTATAATATCGAAATTCGACCGCAACAACCGCCTATAGTTTTCCTCCCAGACCACAATCAAAAAAACCACTCCCGCAGAAACATCGAAATAAACTGAAAATAAACCGAAAAGAAGAGTCCCCCTCTTTTTTTTTCTCGGCCTTCCTCGATATTTCGCATCGGGAAATTATTTCAAGCATTTCGTCCCGATGCGACGCACAATCCGAACGTTTCACTTCGGATGGGCTCTCGTTCTTTTTTCCGCCGCTTCTCTTGTATACTTTCGCGGAATGCGCCGGGCGAGAGAGCGAGAAAAAGCATAATAAATTCGAGCGCTTGACGGGAAGTCATCAGCCGCGGAGAGAGAGAAAGAGAGGAGAAAGGGAGGATGGATGGTGAGATTGATTGATTGATTGAACGGCTTGGTTTCGAGGAAAAAACGGATCGGATGTGCGTCGGTCGTGAAACATTTTAATGAGGCTTTGTTGTCGCTGTGCGTTCGGTAATAAGGGAAAATTTTGAGAATTCGCTTTGTCGCCATAAAAGTTGCAGTCTTCAAAATTCTTAATGTTTAAAAAGCGCAAGACGGCAAATATTTTCGTGTATCGTAATGAAAAATTGCTCATTCGGAAATTTGTACTGTTTCGATCGAACGAATGTCTCCCGATTAAATGCTTGAGAATGAAAAATAATAAACGTCCATTCACAAAAGGTCAACGCTCGTTTCACCGTCGATAGAACCTCGAAAAACTAAATATCAAAGCCTTGAAATAGTCCTATCGATAATCTCGCCAATGAAAAGTCACAACACGCCCCCACCTTCGGCGCAACATTCCCACGTCGACGCCGGGGACGATTCGTAAAAACAAGCCCGAGACGAGCGACGGGCGAAGACTCGAGTAAATAAGGGCGCAAAGGGGCGAGAGGAGAGAGAGCGAGAAAAAAAGGCCCGAGCGAAGCTATTCGGGACAGTGTGTAAACACGTCATTAGTCATTTTGTTATCGCTCCGCTGTTTATCTTCGGGGAATTGCATGGCCCTATAATGACTAATGACGTCGGAGGGGGGCGGGATGCGGTACGAGCTTGAGGCCTCGTTAAAAGCTCCGGTAATCGCCGAGCGGGAATAAATTTCATTTGATTGCGGCGAATTAAGTTATTGCGGGGAGGATGTGCAACGCTGCCGAGTGGATATGCGCGAGTGCGCCGTTTTCGCCTGGCGGTCTAATTACTGTTTACTGAATTTGGGTTAACGCTGCGAAGTGTAATGGTGATTGCGTTTTATTTCGGTTTATCCTCGCGTTCGATATTGTAAAGGTATTTTTTTCATATCCGTCTTTCAATTATTTACTTTCATCTGGCCCTTTTTATTATACATAATTACACTGCTTTTAATTCGATTCAAAAACTTTCATTGAAAATACTCGAAATTGATCGGCCGCTATCGATACTTTCTATATCCCGCAGCAGACAAAGAAACTCGAAAGCCGACACTCGAATTCCCTCGAAATCATTCCATCTTCCTACCAATGACTTTCCTAATTTGACCTAAAGCGCCGACAATAATACGCCGCGCGGACAAAACGATCGTTCATTCCCATCTCGCGATATTAATTTCCTCTCGACGGGCATTAGTCGCCCGCCTCTCTCTCTCGGCAGATAGTCGCAAAAGCGCGCCGCGAGAGGCATATAATTTCCTTGCCGGGGATCCCCTTATTAATTATCGGCGCTCGCGGATCCGCCGAAGACAATGGGGGGAATTTCACCGAGTCTCGCGACGCGATAAGAGCCGCGGCTGTATCGGCCCGGGGATCTTTATTGTCCCGCGCGACGCAGGAAAACCCGTAAGGATAAAAGAGGCGGCGAATTTTCATCCCTGCGCTGTTTTTTCTTTTTTTTTTTTCTTTTTCGAGAGCCACGCGAAGAATTTCGAATTGATTTTTTTTTTTGGTCGCCGCGCGATTGTATTCAATTGCCTTTCTAAATTCCTGCGAGGAAGGAGGAAAAATGGCCCGAGAGATTAGAGATATTTCGCGGGTATACTTTCTTCTGCGATTGTTAATTGCGAGCGAACGTTCCAGATTTTATTGGGGATTTTTGTTTCCGTTTGCGGTATGGTTGTCCGTTCACTCGAGGTCAATATCAGAGCGGTGAATGCTATAATAATATCAGAACAATATTATTGACGAAATCGTATAATTGACAAGTCAGAGGTCAGTATTTGCCGCTGAACTTTAAAACTGTATACTTTATTGAAAAGACATTGACACGGAGAATACTATAGAGCAATTATCGTAAAAGTAAAGTGTTTATTCAAACGCGCGAAGAAGGAAAACGAAGCGGTGCTAAAAAGGATAAAAATAGTGGCACTACCTGAAACTGACAGCGAAAGTTCAAGCGAGCGTTTTGCTCCATTGCGGCAAGACAATGATGTTTAATATTTTACTTGACAGTTACGCGAGTCGGCCGATAAATTTGCAGATCTATACGGTCCGCCTATAGTTCAACTCGCGCATGCGCACTTAACACCGGAAGGGGGGGAGAGGCGCGTGCAGGCGCGAGGGAAGAAAATGGAAAGTACAGAGGCTCGGCGATTCGTTCTTTAATTTATTTTCAAACTTTCGTGGCAGTTTCCTCTCGGAACAGCCGCTCATTACCACTGATTCTTTTAATTCCTATTGATTTACCGTCGCCTTTTTCCGCGCAGCTGACGTGCAAATTAGAGCGCCGTGGAGAAAAATTACGTTAAAGTTCTCTCTTGCTCGGTTCGATTGCGCCGCTCGCGCATTCGCGGCTCTGATAAAACTAATGAACAATATGCTATTCATTAGAGTTACTCTACTTTTATCTCTGCTCCTTTCGTTTTACTTTCCTCTCGGCCTTTTCTTTCCTCGAGCTCCGCTCGCTTTCTTTCCTTCCTTTTTTTTCCACCGGATTTTCCCACACCTCCGCGCAACGGCTCTCCTTTGTACCTTTTTACTTGGACAATCTGCTTTGAATATAATGGGGAAAGAAAATTGCCTGCGAAGAGAGAAAAAAGCAGTTTATGTAATTTTACGCTTTTGAGAGGAAAAATTTTGAGATTCATATAGTAAATTGTCAACAAATATTAGACACTGTTGATAGTATACACAATTTTAAAGTTTTGTTTGTTTTTTAAAGAGATCATAAATCTACTTTACAGATGAAGATTGTATGAAACATGAGTACTATATTTTTAAAATAAACAGTTCTCTTCGAGAGCCTGTAATTCATTCTCACTTTAAAACCCGACCATTTAGATTTTATCCCGCAAAAAGAATCCAAACGTCAGAAAGTTACGCAATATTTCGCGCACTTCCCAAAGAGCATCAAACTGCACTCGGCAAGAATAAAAATTCCCTCGGCATTTCCGGGAAACTTCCTTCCGCAAATAATAGTAATTTCGCAAACTAGCCGTCTCTCCTCGCGGTAACCGGTACAAATCGTGCGTCGGCACACCGCGTCGCGCCCTTAGCGCGAAAGTATATATATACGAGAGAGAGAAAAAAATATGGTTTAGAGCCGAGATTTACTCGAGCGTTATACGGCCCCGCTCGCGATAATGCGGCGCACTAAAGCTCGGCGCTCTTGTTTTGCACGGCGCGCGCGCGCGCACGGCTAAAAGGCCTGCTGTGCGCGCACGCCGGCTAACGACGCGATGTTTAGTCGCCTGGGCGTATTACGCGAGCTACAGTTATTGGGAGCGAATGGCAGCTCGCTACCTGGGGGATTCTGCGTTGGGAAACTTGGGGATGCTGGGCTATGGAATTCGAGTTGAATTTTTTTCATCCGTTTGGACAGAGGTGTTGATCGGGTTTTGAAAAAAATAGTTTCTGAATAATGATTTTGTGATAAATTATTTTGAAATGTTTGAATTTTAATATGTATTATGTGGAAGAAAAGTTGTGAAATACAATGAAACCTTTACTTTCTTCGCGGAAATTGAACACTTTATTTCTTTAGAATAAAGTTTATAATTTAGATTTATCTTTGAACTTTTTGATAATATCAAAGAAACTAGTTTCTAATAGTATATATTATGATCGTCATGCGAGTCTAATGGTTTTCCAATATACTGCAATAACTGGCACATATTAAATAAAATATAAATGAAATTTAAAAGTTTTTATTTTGCAACACTTATCGCAATTTTTCAGAAATTCCCCAATCGTAGAAAGTTCCATATGGACGTAAACGGTTTGACAGTTACTCCATTTCGTTAAAGAGGATGATTTCCGCGCGGCGGCCCGTTGGGACGTGGAACCTCGCGCGAGAGTGGAAAGTTTTTCAGCCGGAGGTGTTGTAAATTTTAATTATGCATCAGACGCAGGAGAGATTTTTGTTGTTTCTTCGTATTTTTGCCTTTTCAGGTTAAGTAGCCGCGCGGACGCTTTATGTACTTTTGCGGCGTGATGGACGATCCGAGTTCTGTCTTTAGAGGGTGATTACGGGTTTTTGCAGTTTCGAGGAGGGGGGCAGGAGAAAAAAAAGAAGACCGGAGGAGGTGTTTGCGGTGGTATTAAATTACAGACGACGACGCTTATATTGAATTTCACTTACCGGAGAAAAGCTTTCCCTTAACGAGAGAGGCTACTTTTATGTTTATAGTGGCTGCTTATAATTAGGTGCACTTCGGACCGATTGCCGAGGAGATTAGTTCGAAATAGACGCGTACAAATATAGAAAGTCTTGATAATTTTGTGCACATTAGTTTTTCAACGGGGCAGTTTTCATTAGTGCTAAGAGTCTTAAAAATGATTAGTCATCCAATATATTGCACAAAATTTACTTAGAACTTGAGGTTGTTATATTTCGCAAGATCTATCATTAATTTGTGAAATAATATACTTATTTACTCAATTACGCATTGAAATTACCGCGGCAAATGTGCGGACATATCCATAATTGCCACGTCAACGGGTTAACGAATTTTAACCAACTTAACAATCTCTCCCTCCTCTGTCAAACGAGCAAAAAACCCCTAAAAACCGGAGTAAACCCGGAACCTGAAAATAAAGAGAATGTACAAAGCGACCCGTCGTCGTTTTCTCAATACACACCGAGAGCCGCTTCCGGATGCACAAAGGCGTCCAGCCGACCAGGCAGGCAGGTGGCTTTAATTACCCCTTTTTCCTCGTGCGGAGCGTCGCCGGGGCAATTAAGGCTCCCTCCCCCGTCGCGGCGTCCTCCCTCCCTCCCTCCCTCCCCCCGCGCTTACACACACGCACGCACACATCCGAACGAGAACGAAACGCATGGGAAATCGAGCGTACAATCATTCCCCGACTAATTGTCGAGCGTATCCGAGCGCTTGCTCGCTCGCGTCCGCGACGCGACGACCTACATCGCTCTCGGTTTTGCGCTACTTCGGGCCCCGCGGCGCGAGCGAGCCGCGAGGAAAGAAACGCGCGCCGGCTCTCGCGGGTCCAACTGCGGATCGTTTTTTTTTTTCCCCGAGAGAGTTCGTACGACCGTCGCGCGCGACGCTCGATTCGAGAAGGAGGAGATCTCGGGCGAGCGACAGAATTCGAGGCGCTGCTGCGCGCCGAGGATTCCCCGGTGCTTTTTTCTCACGGCGAAAGTATGTACGAGCCGAGTCTGATGACGCGGGCATTTTTGATTGCGAGGCGAGGCTGGGGGGGAGATTAAGCGCAAGATTCGGGCTGCTAGTTTTAGTGTTAATATTTACATGGCTTCTGGCTTTGTATCTATGTAAATCCTTTGAGCGCAGTGCAAACAGGAAGATCGCGACGCTCGAGTTGTGAATAATATTTCGTGTTGATTTTCCTTTATGCAAATGCCGCTCGTTGAGTAATCAACGCATCCCAAAGCCCCGGAATTCAGATGCAGAAAGGAGGATATATCTCAACGAAACTCGATACTCTTCATTATTATCACAACAATATCGACTCTATTCGACACTCGCAAACAAGCGACGACGATTCGAAATCGCTCCCGTCGCGAATCCCCACTCCGCGCGCACTTCCGATCCGTTAGGCTCGCGGTTACGTGTATAATACTTCGAAGGCCCTTACGCAACTCTTCGCGGCTAACTGTACGCCGAGAGAAGATCGAGTGCCGTCTACGAGCCCGCCGAACGGTAGACCCAGTTTAGGGAAGAACAGGTATTGTTTCGCCGCGCGTTCGACGCGCATAAACGCTCGGGTAACAGCTCGGAGAAGCGCGGCTCGCGTCGACAGTCAACAGTTAAACGCGAGCTGCCAACGCGCGGGCTTTTCGAGTTTTTTCCCGGAATTTGGAGTGACGCGGAAATCGTCGGGGATCCGGATTTGGATCGCTGGAATTTCAATTTCGAGCTGTGTCACTCTCGCTTTTTAATGTTGTTACGTAACTCGAGAATAGCATTTGTACCGACATCATGTATTGCACGAGTTAAGTATTAATTTTAGTTATAAAAAAATTTTCTTCACGGTTAGAATGTCGAGAATTATATTACGTATATAATTAAAAAGTCGTGAAAAAAAATTAATCAGCCTTAATTAAAAGTAATTTCTCGACGGAAAAGATTTAAAATAACACTTGCTAAATTCCGCTAAGAAGGCTTAAGTTTATTAGAGCCGAATATCGTCACACGATTACATCTGACATCTGTTGAACGTGGAACTTTGGAGCGGATTACTTTAATTAGGTCGTCGGTCAAGTGCAGTAGATTCTCGTTAAATCCTTATTAAGAACGTGCTTTGACATTCTCTCGACGTGCTCTTCATAGATTGTATATAAGTTTTTGAGAGCAACTTATCTCGAAAGAAAATTTCATCGGATTTAGAATAACTATGTAATTACTTTCTTTCAAAGTACTATCTAATATATCGTTTTAAAATTGCTTTTGACAGGACTTTTGAAGGTTCTCTTAAATTTTAAAGGAAAGAAATGATAAAGTTGAATATTTTGGTAAAAGAAACTATTTTTAAAATTTCTTTGAAACATCTGCCGGGAAAGCCTTGTGAAAAGTTAGTGTTATACGACAAAGCGAGTTTTCGTCAAAAACCTAGCCAATTTGCGTAAAAGCAGCGCGTCAAGAGCAACGTATCGATTGCAACAAAGCAGTCGTTCACCGAGAATCGATAATACTTTAGCATTCTTCCAAACTCGAACACACTTATAAAATATAAAGTAGAAAAAAAATCAACCGTTCCACTTTTCAGTTTAAACCGAGCTCCGACTTATCCCCTCGTCCATAGCTTCCCAGCGGTAATAACGCAAACTCCGAGGAGGCGAAAAGCCGTTCGCAAGAATGTAAAATGTCCAGTCGAGTCTTTCCCGGGCTCGATGTTCGTTATCGTCTCTCTGGCGTCACGTCGCCGGGAGGAAGTCACGTCCCCGGCGAAGCGCTCCCTTGTGCACTTACGCGTCGGGGAGGAGGGTGTGATATCGAGTGACCGGGAAGGCTCTCGCATTATGCTACGCGAGAGCAGCGCTTATGTGCGCGCGCGGTGAATACATCGAGAGCATTCAATGGATGTGATTAGCGCTTGCATTTCAGTTACGCCGCCGATGGATTACGCCAAGTGGCGCAATTTACGTGGGATCGAGATGTGATGTAGTTTTTTTAGGGGGAGATTGATGGGGTGGTTTTGAAGGTTTTGGTAGAGGTACTTCAGCAGAAGGCAAATTGAAGGGTTAAAGGAAAATGGGGTATTCTTGGAGTAGGATTTAATCATTTTTTAAAAAGAGATAGATATATAGGCTCTTCTTTCAATGGAACTCTCGTAACTCTGAGATGAATAAATGAAACCCTACAAGTTCTTGACCTTAATAGGCGATTTTCTTTTCATGCTTCTTATTAGATTTTTCATTTGATGTCTTATTCGATAGATGAGTTCTCAGCGTTTTTTCCACAAATGAGCTAAATATTAATACGAGGGAAAAAATAACACAAAAAATAATGAAGTTATAATATTTTAATTAAGCAAAATATTTTCAAATTCAGAATTGGCTTGAAAATGTTTATTGCACAATTTGAACTGATGCTACTTTTTTAAAAGCGCATTCAACTTACGTGTATTATAATAAGAAAATTAAATGTAATAAGCAGCATACATCGGTCGCACTAATGATAATAGTAAGTCCTTACAGGAAGCAAATTATTCGATTAAAGCTTAATCTAATTTATATAATATAATACTTTGCTTTAAAATGTATTAAAGTAATTTTTAAACAATAGAAAAAAAATAGTTACATTGTTCATTGTATTGATTTCAATATGAGTCAGATTTTTTTAACTGCTTATGAATTATAAATATTTTACAGTCAATGTCAGATACTCCACCATAAAACTTATTGATTACTTAATTAGTGTATTTAACGAAATTTCTTTTAGAATAGAAACAAACCGCTAAAGTTTATGCAGTAACGTTGCAGTCTTCTACTTCAGTTTACGTTGTTTATAAAAAAAATTTTAAAAACTAAACAAACAAAAGAGCAAAAATATGAAAATTAATTATTATTTATATTATATATACGTATTTAAATTGTTTTCTTATGTCATAGAAATTAAGCCCAATTTACTTGTAGTAGCAGTTGAAAGTCAGATTTCTATAATCATTGTAAGATATTTTAAAATACTTAAATTTAATTAAATATGTCATTTTATATAGATTTTTATTATTTTTCAAGGAAAGGATTTTACAAAATTGTACCTCAAATAAGGCTGAAACTTCTATTCTTTTAGGAAACTGGGAACACGATAATATGCAAATTTTACGATCAACTTATTCACTTCTCATGCCTGTACATTTGATAGCAATTACAAAAAACACCATTTTAAAAGAACAGAGACGGTTTCGCAATGTTTATGTCATGAATGATTCAAACATTAATAGAAATATTTATCCAGCAACAAATATTCTCATTGTTTATTCAACACATATTAATTTAACTACGATTTTAATGGAACTGAAAAATTCGATTTGGTGGAATCACGAAGCCCATTTTTTAATAGTTAATAAGAACTTGAATGATAGCTGTGAGTTGGCGCAATCGAATTTAAATATAGTTTGGAATTTTCATATTTTATCTGCGGTATATTTGTGCCAGAACACGAATAATCAAGCGGTGTTATATACTTTCAATCCTTATGCTCGTTTTGCTTCAAAATTTTGGAATTTCTCATTATATTCTTCAGATAATAATTATTGGACATTGTTTAAGCATCAAGAGTTTTTAAAACATTTTTCAGATATCTGTAAGTATAAATGAAAAATACAACATTAAATTCAATGTTTTATTAATAAGGGAAAACATAATTAATTATAGAAGATATTTTTAATACATTTTTTATGCTTAGCTTGTCCAGATTTATTTTTTGATAAAGCCAAAAACTTACATGGCTTTCCTATCAAAACAGTTACAGACGTGTTTACAAATACAAAGCTTATAAGCAATTTAAGACACGATTTTAAAAGATTTAAAGGACCAGAATATGATATTTTTTGGGAAATTTTAAAGCAAATAAATGCTTCTACCACCGTAAAATTGACCGGCACAGGTCTTATCGATGAAATTGGTATGCCTAGAGGAAGTTTTGAAGATGTACTTTCTGGCCCTGGCGAATATTTATTGTACCCAATTTTTTTGCGTGACTTTTGGAAATCAGGAACATATCCTCTTAAAACCGATGGAGTTCGAATTATATCTACAAAATATCAACTAAGTGTTGTTAATAAATTGTTGACTTCATATTCACTTAAATTATGGCTTTTAGCAATTGTAATATGTGTCGCAGCAGTTATTATTATCAAATATTTATTGAAAGAGCCATTAGCAGTTGCAGCTTTAGAATTTCTTCGAATATTTGTGGGAAGTTCAAGTCGTAAAGAGCCTCGAGAATCGTCTGGAAAAATATTCTTTCTCACTTTTGTGTTTGCTACTTTTGGGATTCGTTCGTACATTCAAAGTTGTTTAAACATCATCAATACAATACCTGATTGGATACCACAGATAAACAGCCTTGATGATTTAAACAAGTCTGATTTAATTATCAAGGGCCATCCTGACTATAAAAAGTGGATTTTTCATTCAAATATTGAAAAACATTTCCAAGGAAATAATAATGATTATCAAGCATGTATCGATGAGCTTATAAATGGTGGACATATCGTATGCTTACTTGACGAAGATGATATACCATACTTTTTAAATGAAACGTTATCTTATGTTCACGTTGCTAAAGATTATTTCATGAAACGAAATTCTAATTTTATGTGTACGGAAGATTGGCCTCTTCTCTCTAAATTTAATTACATAATAATTTGGTTGTATTCCGCTGGATTAGCTCAATACTTATACGACAGAAGAAATTCTTATAAATATCACGGTGCTTTAGATACTGTAAATGTGGAAGAAATAACTATTGGATTATGGTTTTTAAAAATTGGGTTTGTCATATCTTTATTAGTAATATTTCTTGAAATTTTTTATCAGCGATTCTTTGCACGTAAAATAAAGAATTCTTAATTATAATATTTCGATGAAAAAGGTGGTTTTAAGATATTCATATAGGAGCTGATTACTAATAATTATTAATTTATTCATAGACGTTCATCTTGTTGTGTATTATGAAATACGTTTTCGATATCCACATTAAATTGAATATATAATATACAGGAGGTATTGTGAATTTATTGTTCGAATATGAAAATATCGATATTAGTCAATACAGTCTTCGTTGAAGGTAAAGGTGAAACGCCTTTTAATGAAGCAATAATTGGCTTTGTTCTCGTAATCGGAGAATGAATTGTATCAATGGTAACGATACTTCTTGAAATGATTACGTTTTAAATCCACAAGCATTTTAAGAAAGTCTACATATAAATCGTTTGTTCTTGAAGTTTGATTATTACCTCTATATCTGAATATTAATTTTCGAGTTTTTCGAAGACCAAATGATGCATTTAATCACTTTTTCTTTTTATTTCACTTTAGTGTTCGATGACCTACACGTAGTGGTAATTAATTTAGAATTTTGTAATATGTATAAATATTACACTTTATGAAATGTATTACGTTCAATGATGTAAAATAAATAAAAATGACTAAAAATCTATTTTTAATTCTTTTAAAAATGGTCAGCCGGAACAACGCAGGCTAAAAATTTCGCGCGTTTCTCATAATTAAAGCGAAGTTTAAGTAAAATATTCGACAAGCCAAGCAGCAATCTCCAGTTTAATTCTGCCATTAGCCTGAAATTCCTCTGCAAAACAGCTCCATCGTAACAAAAATACGAGTGAGCAGCGACTCTTGCGCGGGGCGCAGCGGAGGAGTTTCGCGCATTACTGCCCGGCGTCACGTTCAAAGGGCTATAAAGAGCGTTAAAAGAGCTACATTCTCGACTCTCCTGCGAGCTATATTCGGGCGTAAATCAGGATTTACGGCGCAATTTTGCCGGCGCGCCCCCCGAACGATCCATCAGCGAGCGTCATAGCCATCCTTGGGGGGGCAGCGTCGGGCCTGCATAAGCGCGCGTATTGATAATTTTCGCGCTGCTCGCGCGACTTTTAATATCACCGTTTGGCGCGGACGTTTAACGTGGGTCTAGTTAGGGCCTGGAGAATGGAGAAAGGTTCTGTTCGACGATTATTGGATCGTTAGAAAAAATTTAAATCAGACAGATTGATTTTATAAAAACGTAGTTTTATTGTTTCGTTACTTTTATTACGTTTGATTCATATTTTCCACTTTGATGAAAAAGTCCAGATGATCTACGCTAAGATTGTAGTGCGGGTAATTTTATCGATGCAGCTTTCTATAAATAGAAATGCATTGTTTAACAAATGCCAAAATAGAACTTCATGTAATATTCGTTGATCGGAAAACGTGAACTTCACCGGTGTATACCAAGAAACGTGTTTACTTAGTGTACTCTTGTAGACTTAACCTACATTGTGCAGAAAATTAGTCACGACACGCAATCAAACATCGTGTGCCACGAGCTTAACCAGATCCAAGAAATTTCACATTTTTAAACTTTTGCATAGTTTAAAAAATGCATATACATCTGCTTTTAATTGATCATTTTTTGCGTGGATGAACATTTGTTCCTTCGTTTATTATTTAAAAAAAATTGTACTAGCTTTAAATTTTTGCTAAAAATTCTCTCAAAAAAATAAAAAAAACAAAAACAAAAAATCTATCCTGCAAATTTTGAATTCAGATTCGGGATTCGTTGTACGGTTTATGGAAATGAAATTGAATTTTGCTACTGCAAACAAGAGGTATACAGTGAATATAAAGCAGAGAATGGATATTAGGGTTAATTAAATACTGCGTGTATACAACATAGATTAATATTTGGATACACGCAAAATTTACAAATGCAATTATTTTTGAAGTGTTACAAAATTACACGAAAACCAGCGATATGAATCTTAAATTTGCATATAGAGAGCAAAAATAAATTAAAATATTAAAATTTAATTAAAAATCTTTTAGGAAGATAGTAATCGAAACACTTTTTCAGTTTCATTCAAAAAGTTTGCAGAGTTTATTTTTTTTTTCAACTCCGAACTAATACTTATCAAAAGTTCACATGATAATGTAATCAGCTTCTGTTTGCATTTTCTTCCTCGTATTATTTTCCAGTATTTTTCTGCTCTTATTTGAGAATAGAAAAAAACTTCATACCACATTTACTTTGTATATTTTCAATATATTTGTTCCAGAGCACACAATCATAATTAAAAAAATATTTCAAATGAGCAATTACAGGATTGAGCGTCATACCTGCCCTAAAAGGCAAAAAGCCCCGGAAAACAAAGCCAAACTTTTCACGCTTCAGCCGACCGCGGTGACTAATTGACTCCGGCCATATCAGCTCGGAACAATGCCCCAACTTTTCCTTCTCCTCGGGGTCGCGCGGATCGCGGAAGAAAAAGTGCCATTAGCATGTGCAGCCGCGGCTTTTTTTTTCCCTCGCGCACATATCGAGCACGTCATGCACCGTAAATAAACGAGACGAGCTGCGCGCGCTGCACGCGCGCCAGGAAAGCGAACCGCAGGAGGAGGACCTTAGAAAAGAGCCTCCTCGGGAACTTTCACCACTTTGCATTGTGCGGCGCGTCTCCCGAGTCTTCCGTCATTTCTCATCAACGGACCGCTAAGCACGGCGAAAACTCCTCGAGAAAATGCAAGTACGCGCGGCGACGCGCGCGCGGGTTTCGTTTCTTTTCTTTTCTCCTCTCTTTTTTTTTTTGAGGAAAATTGGGAGGAAGTGTTTTCTGCTCTGCGGATCGAGGAAGTGGGTTAAGATGCACTTAGTTTGTCAGATAAGTTACTGATTCACTCGAGTGCTTTATTCTTCGCGGTTTTCCTGCTCGCTCTGCATTTAAATGCGCGACGACTTGAAATTGCAAAACTGCAGAATTTGTAAATTTCGCGATTTTCATTACGAAAGCTACTTCGAGGTTTTTTTTTGTGCTGGTTGTACTGAAAGTAAGTGCACGAATTAAAGCTATTTTTGTAAAAGGATAAAGTTCTAAAATTAAGTGAATTACATAATATTGCTAAACAATAGATCACGTGTCATTATGTCACATGGTCCCTTGTTATTTTCCCGGATAAAGTAAGATTAAATTATTTTCATCGCATGCTTTTGCACAATGACAACATATACGGGCGCAAGTACGCATATAAACATAAATTACTCTTACGAAAATATTGCGAAACCCGCCATCATAGAGCAAAAGACCTTTTTCCAAAAGAACGACGAAAGAATGAATTCGTCGTCGGCTTTAAAAAAAAAAAGTCCATCATCGATCTAAGTAAACTCGTAAATTTTCGTTCGCTTCCATTCCGAAGGAGCAAAAATAGTCGCCAGGCCTCGAGACTTTCCTCGCTCGTTTCTAAAATTAAAAAAAAGGAGAAGGAGAAAAAAAAAGAGCGGCACACACACCCGAGTGCAGCTCTCCGCGTCACGAGAGTCCATTCAGCGAAACTATAAATAGTGGCGAAGACTCTCCCGCGGTCGAGTGCTCGCGCATAAACGTATGTACCTCGTCATTCACGTCTAATAAGCGGAGAAATTGAAAGAGGAGAGTCGCGCGCGCGTAAGCCGATAATAAGTCCGCTTTCTCATTCAAAATCTCATCCCATTCAGACGTCCGGAGTCCTTTCTTTTCCCTTCGTACGTCGTTTGTTAAGGCCTCCCTCCTTCGGCGGCTCTTTCTTCTTCCGGCTGCCGGATCTTTTTTTTTCTCTCTCGCGGCTCCCTGCCCTTTGTAAGCTTCTTTGCGAGTTGTTCGCGTATAAGTTGAGTTCGCGATTTGCATTATCCTTTGTTGTATTTTTCGAAGGTTCATTCTTCTTTTTTTTTAGCTTCTTTTAAACTCTCGACCGTTTCGCTGTCAAGGCTTTTCTGAATGAAATTGCGTCGGGTATTAAAAGAGTTGTGTAAAAAAAATTAAAATTAATTTGTCGAATCGAATTTTAACAGGAAAATGTTGTCAATGTGTTTAATTCCAGTTGCGTGATTATTTTGCAAATTATTATAACTCGTAATATTAAAAAAGCTCAACAATTAATTATAAATTAATCCATAATTCAGCTCGACTCGTAAACGGAAGGTCAATACCGTGGCTGTCTATTTCAGCCTACTTTTACGCTAAGGGTCAGTTATTTCGAGGCACTTTAAAAATAAAAATATCCACCGAATGAAGAATAATAATTTTCACAATCTGCCCTTTCAGCCTCATCCGAGACCGGCGACAGTGTCGGCAGTTCCAATTATATACCCCTGAAAAATATTCCGCGTAATCCGCGAACTCACGATATACGATAATACTTTCGCTCTCCATTTGCATTCGTTCTTTCGCACGCTTTTTATATGCACTCGATTCTAACGGCGCGGTAAACTACGCCAGGATAATGTCCAAATTGCTCGGAGCCACGCGATCCATATTTTTGCTGGCCATCCTCTCTCTCTCTCTTTTCTTTCTGCTCGGCGGCTTCTCCGTGTTATGCGCCTCCTTTTTCGGCGATCGATTTCTCGCTGTTTGTGACTTACGGTACACACTTTCCGGCGGAACTCGTGTGTACTGATTCGACGCGGATAAGGTGTAACGAGTAATTTGGATGATGGAAATAATGTCGGGACTTAAAATAGCTAGATCCCCGGTGGATTTTCCCGAAAGTAGATTGTTTTTTTAACGTAATGAGGGAGGGAGTAATGCTTTTATCGATAAATTTAATAATCTTTTGCGCGAAACGTGTAATGAATATCAGTATGAAGTACGTGAAAGAAAGCAGGGCAGTGTCGATTCAATATTAAAACAAAAACAATATTTAAAATAAAAAATATTTAAAAAGAAACCGATTATCCTGGTTATTAATAAAGAATATATTTTGACGTCATTTTATGTGTTTAATGTGAATTACGAGATTAATTTCGAAAGAGAACACTTTTCCAGTAAAAATTAAAATATCGTTCATTGATTCGTTCTCTTTTTTTATGCCCACGATTGAAAAAATAATTTTTCCTTTGCGTAACGAAAGAAAATAAATCGAACCGGAGCACAGAGCGCTTCGTCTGTTTTCCTCAAGTAAATTTTCTCTTTGAAACCACTCCCTTCGTCCAATACCTCCCGCACTCCTTTCCGCCTCGGGAATAAGTCACTGCTCTCAAAAACCATTGCAGCCGTCAGTTTTCTCTCTCGCGAAAAGCCCGCGTTTAAGTAGTTCTGGTCTGATTTCCGCGAAACGCGCGCGCGCGCACAAAAAAAAAAAAAAAAAAAAATGCACAGAAGAATGAACAGCCTGGCGTGAGTTGTCGAACTCGTTGTTGTCGTGAATGACGCTGCGATTGCCGCGGCTAATTTATGCCGGCGGCAACCGAGTGACTGATGGAAGAATCATTTGCATGTAGGAGCTGTAAATCAATTCGCCGAGAATTAGAGTTTCGTCTAACGAGTGGATCTGGTCGAGGGATATATTCTATTCTATACGGGGGGACTTCTGTTTTGATTTGTCGCTCGGTGAAAAGAAATGCGGACGAAAGCGATAAATGTATACGAATGATAATTCAATGCTGCGACGATTTATTTTTGCTTTCTTCGAATTGGTGATCAATTATTTGGTTGTTGGATGTCGAGGAGATAAGGGAATTCTGCTTTTTCATTAATTAATACGCGAAGCATTCCTGGAAATTGAATCAATTTTTAAATGTACACGAAGATAAGATCTCTTTTACTCGTCTTACTAGTCCTCGAGAATAAGCTGTTTTACCCAGGTCATTTGTAACACTTGAATTTCTACTAAAAAATATTGGCAAGCAGAATTTTCAGGGCAACAACTTTTCTTACTTGATAAAACTGCATCGCCACGTAACGGTGGTGATCGGGCACTAAAAAGTTTTTTTGTTATCTCACAGCGGGCAGTTGGCTTTACGACTTGAGCTTTGACAAAATGAAGACTCAGTAGACGAGGTATTATACGGGTCACGCTTTACGATAACTCCTTTTTTTTCCACGACTCTCACGTCAGAAGCAAAATTTTTACGGCTGGACGTAAAGATTCGCCAACTGCTGTCTCGCCTACAAATGAAACTTATGGCAATGGTTAAAAAATTTTCCGTATCTAATGCAGCGGCGAGAAGCGTAAACAGGACTCGGACTTTGAACTGACGCTTTAGCGCCGTAAATTTCGAGCTGCAAAATTAGGCTTGAAATATTTAAGCGTCGGTCTCGAAGGTTATCTCGTCGTTGCGTGAGAAATGTGTTGGGGCTGATTGTAAATAATTCACGGCGTCGTTGATATCATGAAGATAAATAGATACTTAACAGGATTAGTACGCAGTTGACGGGGAAAGAGAATTATTATTTTGGGAAATATTTTGACAAAAGATCTTAACGTTTTTTGAAAATGAATTTTCGTATTTAGTCAGTTAATTTTTCCTTTAAATACACTTTTTGGGACGGCTTATAATATACATAGTTATGTCATTTTCAATTAATTAATAATTAATTAATTTTTTCCATATAAAATAAAAAAATGTCACGTACATATATAATAATGTTTATTCCAATTGCCCCACATATCCATATGGTGCAATATCCACATTACATTCAATTCTCAGCGTACTTTCCAAACCTAATTTTAGTCCTCACACTCGAAAAACACCAGAAGCCCACTCGAAACATGTCGAAATAAAAAGTAGTGACATCACCTCTCAAAGACATCCGGAAGCTCGACACGAAACCCAGAAGCGTCTCCGGCGCTTAAGGGACGTGTCGCAAACGTCACCGCATTACTCGCGATACCGATCTCCATCTTCCCCGCGGGCCTCGGGAGGAAAAATGCTTTTGCAATGACTCAAACTGCGCGCGCGGCGCGGCTCGGTTCCCGACCGTGACGGAACGATTTCGTTCTTCTCTCCTCTTTTCGCCCCTTGCGAAACTCCTGACGCTTCTCGAATTTTTAGCGGCAGGCTGATGCCTGCGCCGAGCAGCTTGACAAATGCCGCCTGGATGGGGGCAGTTTTTTTTTGGGGGGGAGGAGGACGCGATATTTTAAAGCTGACGAGGACGGCCGTTTTTTGGGATGAATGCCGATTGAGGTGTGCGGAGGCTTTTTTGGAATGGCGGTGACTGCGCCTGATGTTTTTATGAGAGAAATAAATTTTTATTCAATTGTTAGAGCTCGATTTTTGACAATGTTAAATAAATAGCAAGTAACAACATATTTTTCAGTATTTAAAATACACAATATGAATAGAACAATTATATCATTTTAGTCTAGTCCCACCACACTCAGCTTTTTCTACTGAATCTGCAGAAAGCCAGAAACCTTCTTAATTGCGTAACTCTGCCCACCTAAAAACTATCGTCCGTAATCCAGGAATCCGCTAAACTTTCTCAAATCGCATTAACATTTTACACTCTTTTCCTCGCAGTCGCTCGCAAAAACGTCACTAAACCAGGTTCCTCGCTCTCGCGGCCCGATCCTCGCCGCGCGCAATTACCCGGCTCGCTCAATTGAAAATCTTAATTTTCAATTGAGCGCGCGGCCGACTGAAAATAAAAGGCCGAACGCGAATCGTCGTCGCGGGGCATCCCCTGGCAACAACAACAACAACAACGGCGACGACCGACGCATCGTGATGTGCGCGAGGCTTTCCAGAACGGAACGGAAGTTTCTCGTTTCCTACTTTTTAATTAGGCCTGACGATGATAAATTCTTACGACTTTAATTGAGAGAGTGTGGCGCTGTTACCGCCGCCGACGCCGCCACTGCCGCTGCTTACGTCCGTACCAGGAAGTCGGTTCTTGCCCGTCCAATTAGTCGTCCTCCCCTGGGTTAACGATATACCGCGGCGAGAGGAGGTATGGACACGACGGCGAGAGGCGTCGAAAAGTGAACTTTGCGAGCGGGGGAGAGTTGACCAAGTTTCTCGGGGGGGAAGTGGACGGGAGGCGATACTTCGGGGAGTGGAATATGTACTTTCGTTGCAACTTTTTACTGGGGAGGCTGTTTTCTTATTGGAATTGGCGATTGTCTGTGCATTCGGAAGGGGACTTTTTGGTCGTGAAATCAAATTTCTCCGATGGAAAAATTATGCCTCTTCGGAAGATTGGAGATATCGGGCATTTAAATTATAACGGAGAAACCGCCGGACAATGACTAACCATAGATTTGATTTTCTATCGTAAAAGAAAGCGAATTTAGTATTCATGTAAAATTGATGTGTTCCGTTAAATGTGAATGATGAATAATGAGATACGCGAGTATAATATAAAGATACAATTCAAACTACATTTTTCGAACTACATTCGTGGCGCACTAATTTACGGCAATCAGAAAAAGAGCCGTCCGCGTCGTCCTTTAGAAACTAAACTCCAAAACAAAGCCCAAAGCTTAATTCGAAGCTCACAAAAGCCCACAGCCTAATCGTTTGACACCGGTTAATTAAACCCCCTTTCACATCGAATTTCTCTATTAATCACCGTCGCTTTGCATGACGTCGAACTTTCTTTCGATATACACCTCGGCTCATTGAACCGAGCGAGCGAGGAAGGTTTATTAAAACTTGATACTGTTACACTTAATTATCTCGTACGGAATAACGCCGCGTCGGTGCATCGACGCGCGCGGCAAAATTATCGGCAGTCCGACTCTCGAGATTACATAGAGTTTCCAGGGGCCCCCGTCATTATCGAATTTACCGCGGTGCGTGTCGCAAGTGATTGATCTACTGGCACTATTACTTCTCGAACAATGTATAAAGCAGCGCCGACCCAGAAAGTGCATAACTGTATCGATTTTATAACATTACTTACGCACTTTTTGCGCGATAAGGATTGTGTGTAAAGTGGATTCTGAGGTGTCGAGTGATCTTGGAGCAAGTTTTTTTTTTATTATACTGGCTATTCGGGAGGGGAATGCCTTAGTTTTACTTGTACGCGTGTCGAAACTTTTTTTTTTGCTTATAACGGTTTTGGAGTAATTGTTTCGTGAAGAAGTTAATTTAGTCTTTGGAATAATTTACTGTAATTTGCTTCAGTAAAGAGCTGTAATGGACAATAGATAAAAACCACTTCCGATAGTCTGACAATAGTCATTTGACAAAGTGCTGATAATATCAAATTTTAATTTTGATTTGATAATTAAAGTTTTTAACGGTATTGAATACAATTGTATTAATAAAAAAAAATGTAATATCCCCAGAAATTTCCGAACTACTTGATCACCGATACCAGTATCAGCATCCACGTGTACCTCCTCCTAAGCGGGCATCGCCCTCGTCTCCGGCATAATTTAAATATCGTTCCGCGTTGACGATTCAATCTCGGGCGGCTTACACGAGTGAAGTCCCCGTGAAAACGCAATAATTAACGAGCGCGAGGTCATCGCGCCGGCGACGCGAGCCGCAATCAAAAAGAGAGAGTAGCCTCGGCCGAGAGTCCGAGGATGCTGTTTTGTTCCGCTCGACGGATAATGAGTCGAGCCGGTCGGGATTCGAGTCGCGGAGAATTTTGGAATAATTAACGAGGCGCGCCGCTTGATTTTCAGTTTTGTGTACTTCTGTTACTGTTTGTTTAAATGTGGAATTGGAATTTAATTAGGGATTTGCGCCCACGTCGTTCTTGATCGTTTCCCTGGCAGCGGATTTAATAATTATTATTCGAGGATTGGTTAGGTCTCGTTTGTTTTCCGATTCGAATGATTTTCGGTGAACATAATTAAATGAACTGATTAAATGATAAATTAATTATTCGAAATATTTTGCAATTAGCAAGTATATTCAACGATAAATCTATATTTATATATTGTGATTAGTTATATTAATTGCAATTTAATAACAGCCAGTTAATTATGACGAACAATTAAACAGACAATTAAATTTCTATACTGACAAAAAGTTTTTCAATCCAGACCCCCTAATAATTCCATCACGATTCTCCAAGCAAAACGGCAGCCGCTAAAAAGAGCAGCATCCGATCCCCGGCAAACTCGGCTCTGTGCCTCCGTCTCGAAAAAGTCGCCGCAGAAAAGAAGGACAAAGAGCCGCGGTCGCCGCGCGCATACACTCGCGATTGTCCCCGCGGCGAGAGAGCCAGTCGGTCCCTCCTCCGGCGTTATGCAGCCTCTCTCGCGGGGCTATTTGTACTCGCTGCTCTGAGAAAGGTGCAAGTGACCCACTTCTCTCTCTCTCGGCAACCGCGATCGACCTCCGCGGAAGAGAGAGAGAGAGAGGAAATCGGTCTTCCGCCGCGCCGCTTTTTGCGAGAGGTCCGCGCCTCGTTTTCATTTTTGTCGCGAGGCAAAAATGATCGAGGATCGGGTCATTGTTTGGGGAGATCTTCCCCGGGCTTTGTGTTTCCTTTGGGAGGAGCTGCTTCGGCTTCGGGAGGGAAGGGAATGCCGCTGATAGAGTTGTATTGTTCGATATGTCATCTTCGAGATCGGAGATAGCTAATTCGGCCGTTGGCATTTTTCGAGAGTGAAAGGCATAATGGAACAATTGTTTATTCAATTGTAATTGTTCGATCGAGATAGTTAGTCAGTTCTTAATTATTATTGGCTTGTAGATAGCGGAAGCAGGTGTAATTTTAACGACGGATAAGGATCTGAATTTAAGCGGATCGAAAAAGAATTTTAATTTTGCCAATTAACAACTCTTTGCATAGGAATAATGAATTGAAATTCTTTTTATGGATAAAAATATTCTCACTTAATTTAAAAGCAATTTATTTAATGAATACCAGTTTTCGGGTTTAAAATATACCTTAATGCGCAATGGTTCTTCTTTTGAGATTCCGCTACTTATGTATAAACAAACCTTACTTTTATCTCACTTACATCAATCAATCAAAAAACCTACATAAAAACATTGAGCAGCCAATTAACTAATGCGCCTAAAAGAGCCTTGCTTCGCAACTTTTACCAGTCGATCGTCACGGCGATCCCCTAAAATTCCGATAAATATTCATCGCAAATCGCAGAGGAAAACGTCAACAAGAATTTCATATTCAGCCTGGCGTCCGACGCAATAAATCGCAGCTCAGTCACGGGCCCAGTTTTCTGACGATCGGCCAAGTTTTTCGCCCTCCGCGCCGACAAGCCTCGTATAATCCCCGCAACAGACTCTCCGTCGTGCGGCGAATAAATTTTAACGGACCGCCGCGCGCGTCCCGATACCCGCCGTATAATAAACCGCGCGAGCTTTTGCCGTTAAAGAGATGCGCCATTCTCTTTACGACTCGCGAAAGTCCGTCGTCTCTCTCTTTTTTCGCCGCGCGGCTGTGTTCCGGGAGCTTAGCCGACAAATCGCCCGTTAAACCGAAACGAAATTCGCGCCGAAGGATGGCCCCGTGCACCTTTTTCCGCCGATGATTTATGCACTTCCGCGCTCAGCGGATTGTTTCTTTTATCCGGGAATCTTGTTTTCTTCCCCGTAAATCTTGCTCGCGGTGTTTTTTTCTGTTTTTTTTTTTTAATTTATGTAAGTTCGAGGGTATAAATTTTCGAAAGAAACCGCGTACGTATAAAAGAAAGTTTGCTTTACGTGCATTGTCACTTGGTATTTAAAGGCTTTTTACGCTGCCGAGCGCCGACGGCGGTGAGTTTTCGGGTCTCGAGGCTCCTCTTCTCCGCGTGACCTGAAACTGTTGGTGCTTTAAAGTTACGATTTTATTTTACGAGCCTTTATTCGTAAGATACGAATGAAGATATGCAATTCGAATGAGGGTAATAAAAATTATAAGCGGATTAAAAATAATTTTTAATGCAGAAAGTTAATATGTCGAGTTTACTGCGCATTTCTGCGAGGGAGATTTGAAATTTTATGCTCAATATATTATAGTGTTAAAATGTAACGGCAGTATAAGTTTACTTTGATGTCAGATAATATACACTGTGTTTTAAGAGTTTATAGGATTTTTCATAAAGTATGCAAAGACTAGGCTATTGAAGATCATAATTTTCGTAGATTAATGAACCTCCTCGTCAATTAATATTTTTAGTTGAATTTTTATTTTCATTTTTCTTTGCCAGGCTCCATTTATCTACGTGAAACATTTATTAAGAGCTGTTTGCTCGTTTACCTGTATTACAGAGATTGTTTATGAGATGATAATGTGGGTGTAAGTATTAACGGTTGCTAAATGATGGGAAGCTTCATTAATCGTCTCGTATCCTGAGGGGAGGAAGTAGTTTCAGGGTCGTGCCAATGATCCTATAAATCTAATATTATTACAGTATAAGAAACAAACGCAATAATATTAGATAAGCTATAAAGAAAGCTTTTCAAAATCTATTAGAAAAATGCAACAAACAAAGTTTAATACATAGAATCTCAAACGAAACAAGGCTAAAATATTCCTGAAATCGACGAAGCTCGAAAAAGCTGTCGCTCATCCTCGAGATGAATTCTATTGTCGACTCACTCGCGAAAACTTGCGATCTCTCTTTCGCGCCGAGAAAGGAAACCGTAGCGCCTTGCGATGTATATATACCGAAAAAGCCCCGGCGTTATTCATAGGAGAGGCGCGGTACGCGTAACCGCGACGACGACGAGCCTGGCGTGGATAATGAATCGCCGCGCGAAGCGCCGTCAATTAATTACCCGCCGCTGCCTCATTAATTGCTTTTTCCACTTTCGCGAAACGCCGGGAGACTGAATCGCCGCGGTCGCGGAGAGGGTGAGCTCCGGGCAAGTGCTGGGGAATTAGCACGCTTTGTTTCCGGGTAGTCCGGGGAGTATTTCGTAATGAGGGCCGGTCAAGAATTGTCGCGGTTTCAACTTTTTGAAAAAATGAAATGCTTTTCTTCCGTTTTCAACGTATAAGTTAAAAAGATATATGAATATGTGTAATAAACGGAATAAAAGAATTTCTCCGATTTCAAGGCGAAAGATTCAGTTTTTTAAATACAAATCGGCCCAATCTCGTCGAATTCACCTCTCTATCCGCTCTCGATCGATCGCACATTCGATCTCGTCCATTTCTTCCAAATAAGAGCACAGAGCGGCGGCGTCGCGCTCGCATTTACCAGTGATTTAGCGCCGGCGATGAGATAACCAGGTCATCGCGACAGCTGCGCTCGCTCCTCCTTAAACTCTTACGTGCGCCGAAGACTAATGCGCGCTCGCGAGCCGCTAAATGCGCTAGAAAATGTACGACGTATATATCGTTGTTTTGCGCGGCGAGAGTTTAGTTATCCATTAGCGAGGAAATGCTCCTGCAGAGGAGAGTCTTCGTTAGACGCGTTCGCAGAGGTGTCTTTTTGCGCGGTATCTTTTTCCGCATCTTGGACTGGCTTGTTTCTTTCGAGCGAAACTCAGTTGGCCTTTAATATCGTTTCTCGGAGCGAATCGGAGAGCCCCGAGTTTGTTCTTTCTGCTTTCGCTCGAGGACGTCTAACGAAGTCCGATCTTAGAATTATCGTGAATAGCGAGCTTTTCTTAAAAAGAACTTTTGCGCAAATCAAGCGAATCAAACGGTAAGAAACTCGATTAAAAATGTAAAAGAGAGCGCGGAAAAATACGATGCGGACAGTCTCGCCTTTCTCGGCCCGAAGCGAAAGCGAGCTTAAATTTCGTTATTGCCGAGCGAGCTGAATTAGCCTCTCCTTTGAAAGCAGGAAAAAGCGCGGCGCAACAACAACAAAAAAATCTCGTTGAAATTGTTTTCCCGCGCGTCCTCTCTCTCTCTCATTTCCCGAGCATTCTTATTCCGCGTCGCCGAGTCCATAAATAAAACCATCCCGCGTCAAACGAACGAAAATTCCGATACACAGGCCACTCGGTCCCGGCCGCTCCGCTTATAACTTAATCGAAACGTCAATATCGCAGTCCCCGGGGCATGAAATATTCATAGCTCGCGCGGCGTTAAACGCGCCTCTCGGACTCGAAACGCAATTAACTCGATCGAAAAAAGCAGGGAGCGAGACGGAGCACACTTTCGGGCGCAAAATAACATCTCTCCGCGTACGTGTAGGCGGAGGTGCGCCCTCGACGGCCTAATCACAGGGGAGCCGCGGAATTCGGGGGAAAGGGGATCCGGCGAAAATGCAAATGGGGGCGTAGCTCGCCGGAGCTTTTCACCTCTCACGCTGACGGGATAATGCTCGGCCGAATTGCATTTCCTATTCCTCTTTTGCGAGAGCTGCGGCTGGATGCGGAATTCGAAGGTGCGGAGGGGACGGGGGGAGGGACGGGTTATGTTGATTACAAGCTGAACTGCCGGATGGCTTTCGGGAATTGACGGAAAAACGGGCTCGAGCGCCTCTGATAAATGGATTTGAGCTGTTCTCGGCTAATCTACTGAATTGCTTTGTCAGAGGGAAATTTTGAGGGGGAACAGTTTTCTTAGAGTGTTTGAAAATTTAATTTGAAACTTCTTTTGTTCGGCTTTTTGGCTGACATTTTATACCGTGTTTTTGGAAGCTCAAATTGAAGCAATGAAGAAGAAAATTGTCCAATTTTTGTGAAGAACTTTGAAATATATGCCTTACAACGTATAAAAGTTATTACAAGTGATTTGACGTTTACTTTTTTGAAATTGCTATGTAACGGTACTTAAATATATTGCCGCGCATAAAAGAACGATTTTCAACCGGCTAATAAAGAACCCTAAAATTTTAAAAATTAATTTTAATACGGCTTTAAACCGTAATTTATCCCCAAATTTAATATACAAAATGCATCATCACGGCCGCATAAAATCCACGAAGCACTTGTTAAACGCAACGAAATAACGTGGAAACCCATAAAAACGAGCAGCCCCTCCCCATCATCGTCGTCTCAAAACGACCAATCGTTTGTTTACACAATTCGAAAGCGGCCGTATCAAATCTCCCCCGCTTTCTTCGCGGCGAATCCCGTAAGCGCAGAATTACATTTCCGCATGCCTGCGGGCCCTTAAAACAGTCATTAGGACGGGCGCACGCACTTTCGGGGGGGGGGGGGGGCGACCGAAATTGACCGGGCGATGATTGCCGGCAAAGTCCGGTGGCACAACACACCGAAGTTTTATCGTCGAACGAGAGGCGCAAAAAATTTTCGAAGAAAAAAGAGCTGCCCGTAATGAGGCGGAACGCGTTCCGACCGAGACAGAGAGAGAGAGAGAGAGAGAGAGAGAGAGAGAAAGAGAGATGTGTATCCGCGTAATTACGGCGTAATGATCGGAGTAAGTTGGACTCGGGAGAAATGTTAATAAAGAAAGTTCGAGGCGAACTTGTTGAAATATGAGGTTTTCGTGCGCGCACTTTTCTGGAGTGGATGTGCTTACGTGAGCTTTGTAATTTCTTAAAATACGACTCGGGTGCCTTTCTTTATTAGGCCGCCGTTATTTATAAATTCCTGGAAAAAGTGAAAAAAAAGAAACGAAATTACGGGAAAAAAGGACGAGCGTATCGGACCCGGCGAGATTATTCAGAGTTAAATTTAGATTTAATTACAAAAATGGCCGGTTACTTCTTTGCAAAGTTCAACTTTATAATCTGATAAATTCTACCGTCTCGCCGATCGCTCACGTTTTTTTTTCCCCCCCAATGAGAATATACGTATACGCGACCTCGCCTTTTTCACGAAAATTCATTAAGCGCTCCTCTTTTTAATGGAAAAATTAGACCAGACTGACTAGAATCAGATGAAAACGGATGAAGTGCCGGGCGCGCGTCACCCGTCAAAAAATTCGAGATGAGGCGCGTAATTGTAAAAACTGCAGGCTCATCGTTCTTTATTAAAAAAGGCACGCGCGCGCATCCGCGCGGCGCATATAACATTAGCTCGTTCGCCTACTTTTCGTCCTTCCCGTCCCGGGTGACAGAAAACACGCATTGCGTATCAGCTTGATAAAAGGATTTTCATGCAACGAGGAGAGAGAGAGAGAGAGAGGATGGAAAATTTTATTTCGTCACTTCCCACGTCGCATCGGAATGGGAAAAGGCAGTAAAAGGTTGATATATCCGGTAGGAGAAAGTAATATTGCCTCGGCGAATTGATAAAGCAACTATTGTTTTTAGCGAATAATAAACAAATTTTGCACAATTTTGGAACTAAACGACGTGTCGATTATTTACACGTTATTAATAAAAAAGGTACAATTAATAAATAATCCATTCTCGCTGAAAACCTGCATTCAACCGAACGCAACGAAAATACATTTTCCTCGTCGCTTTTAGAGCCAACAAGCTCACCACGATAAAAATGACCCTCTCCCAGGCAGAGAAGGCAAAACGAGACGATCCTCCATCGATTGGCCACTTGGCTCGTCGAAGCAGGAAAGACGCGAGGCGGAAAAAGAAACGAGAAGAAAAGGAGAGCTCTCTCTCTCTCTCTCTCTCTCTCTCTGCACAATGACACGATCTCTCGCTCATCCTCGGAATCGAGTGTCAAGCCTCTCTCGTCGGCTCTAATTAGCAAAGTTAATCCGCGTGCAGCCGGCGGTTAATTGCGCAGCCGAGCGCGAGCTGTATGTACAGGCGCGCGGTAAGGCGCGCCAGATTCGCCGGGATTTCGATGCATTCAGAGTGGAAAGCCGCTTTACGAGGCCCCGAGACGAAACCGAGACTTTTGCCCCGCCGAGGGGAGGAGGAGGAATTGGGGTTTTTAGCGCGAGCGCGTCTCTGGATGTCATTCGGTGAGAGGATTCGTTTTGTTGGATCGATCGTTAAGTCTTCGCTTGCTCTTCGGTATTTCGGAGGTTCTGTTGTTGTAAAGAGATGCGTAAGAATTATCACACCACGGCTAGTCTTCAAAAGAAATATCATAAGAATAGATAAGCCATGCAAAAACAAAAAAAAAAACTAAAATTCATAATCAATTATTAATTTATAATCAATAGTATTTTTCTAAAAATATACGAAAAGTAGTCACTTTAAGTACATCTATTTGCCACAAAGCAATAAAAAAAAATTCCTTCATGTGGTAGATCATAGATTACATTTTTGTTTTAAAAAGTAATAAAAAAGTGTTTACGACAAAACAAAAGGACTTTTTCTTCTTTGGTGGCTCAGTAAACGTTGAACAAGTGATTAATGTTAATTTAATAAAAGATTTATAATATTAATAAAACATATAATTTTCAAACAAATAATAATAAAAATAAATTCATAAACAATGAAAATAAACAAATTATTCGGCTTACTGTTATGTGCGATTCTTATTCAATATTTTAATGTTACTGGCTTAATAAAGCTTTCTGATATAAATCAAAAACAAATTTCCAAACTGTCGGTAAGATAATTTTATTAGTTAATAAGCTTACAATTTGTATTCGTAGTACATATTCAAAAATTGATGTCATTATTTTAAGGTAAAGATTATTGATCAATGTTTCCAACCAAAATGTATTCTTTTGCTCAGCGATGGAAATAATGCCAATCATTTTATTCTGAATTCATTATTTTCACATTCGCTTCCTTTAAATCTATTTGAAGTAAAGAATTACGACATTTTTAAGAAATACTATCGTTTTAAAAACATATTTCAGTTGAAAGAAATTCATTTCAGTAGGAAAACTAAGCCTTCCACAGGTGTCGTTATTTCTACTTTATCTAAGGCAAAGCTTATAAACGTATTGATAAATTTGAGAGATTCTATTTGGTGGAATCACGAAGCAAACTACTTAATTATTAATAGAAATGTGAATTCAGGTTGCCAAATGGCCAACGAATTTTTAAATGCAGTTTGGTCATTTAATATTTTATCTGCAATTTATGTTTGCTACACATTAAATGGATCAGTATTTATGTATACCTTTAATTCCTTTACTAATTTTGCACCTGCAATATGGCAACAAATGAAATTAAAAAATGTTTCAAACTGGAACTTATTTCAATTTTATCCTCCAAGAAATAAATATCTCACGAATGGTAAGTACAATAGTATTGTTATTTAATTTTCATATATTTTATTGGTTCAGATGGATAATTGCATTCCGGTCGTAATTATTTCATTTCTACAGACAAATTGCCTTGCGAAGATTTATATTTTGATAAAGTAAAAAATATGAATGGCTACAATTTAAAAACAGTTATAGTTGATGCAAATATACCTCTGTTTAATTTTAAAAAATCTAATTGCGATAAGTATCTTTTAGATCATACCAAACTACTTTGCACAGCGATAACTTCTCTCAATTTAACTGCTACTATGAAAATCTCCGATAACTCGAAAGCTTATTTATCGGGTATGCCACATGGTGCACTCGAAGAAGTTCTTTCCAACAATGCAGATATTACAGGAGATGCATACTTTATCCGCGACATTTGGAAGTATCAATCTGATGCTTTCCGAATCTTTAGAATATTAATAGTA
>JAWWML010036238.1:0-86057 GCA_035047165.1 Ormyrus rosae
GAATTCACATTAATCATCTGAAATCATGAAATCATATTAATCAAATGTCACTAAAATATCAGTGAATAACCCCTCGGCTTTGCGCCGACTCTCCGAGGAGGAAGGAATCACTTTGGGAGATTTCCACCGGAGAGAGAGAGAGAGAGAGAGACGTCTTTAATCGCGGAGAAAAGTTTATGCATAAATTATGTTGCATTTGACAGGTGGCCGCGATTCTCGCGCGGATGGATTTTGCGAAGCGCGCGGCCCCGATATCTGTTCGATTTGAGCGCTAGTTAATTGTTTGGGGTTATCGCGCTAAATGAAAGTTTAATGGGTGCTTTTTGAGGATGCCGAGATGAACTTGTACAATAGATATTTAATCGAAAAATTCAAATGAACGCTTACGAGCACTGCACTTTTTAAATTGTTCATCTTGCAATTTTATTGTACTTTTTCAAAAACAATACTTTCGGGGTACAGAAAAACTAAATAGAATTAAAATTAATAGAATTATAATTTTAATCTCTCGCAGCTGTCAATCGGTTTTGAAACTTTATGCGATCCATGTATTTCATTATTTGCAAAGTCAGAACGTCTATTTTATCCTAATCAATGTAGCTTTCGACAACAGTTTCAAGCAGATTTTACCAATCGCAGACATTAATACCACGGTGCCAAACATTAAAAAAAACCCTCGAATTCATTCCCGAAAACTGTCGTATTCTCCAAGCTCAGCCCGTTACACAGTGTCGGCAGCCAAAGACCAAGTAATAAGAAAAATCTCGTGACTCACCGTACAGCTTCATCTTGCCGCTGTGATTCATCAGAATGATGATGTACCCGCCGAGGTCGACCATCTTGCCGGCTTATCTATCGGGAATCACGGCCGAGCTCGCGAAGTCGTCGTCGGAAGCGTGACTTGTGTGCGTGTCCCTTCAGGCGCGTCACCTGGGCCTCATGATCGAGAAGACGAGCAACGAGGCGGCAGATAAAGAGTGTCCGTGAGGCTCGCGAGCGCGCGGAGAGGCTCAGCGTAAATTGTTCCGCGAGAGAGAGACAGAGAGAGTGAGAGAGCGGAGTGCTCGTGCAGGGGGGTGACGGGGGGCTGGGGGCGCCGGCGGGCCAGCGGGCCCCGGCTACATGTCCGCCGGCGCGGGCCTACAAAAGCGGGCCCGCCCTCGAGCCGCTGCTGCTCGCTGACATCAGCGGCTTCGGCCCCGTTTCCTCGGTCTTTCGGCTCCGGGCGAGGACGGCGGATGTAGATGAGGACGCTGAGAGCGGCTGGAGGTCCATCCTTGTGGTGTCTGCAAGTGAAATGAAGCAAAAGTTTATTTTGGAATCGTAATGAGTTTTGATATAGTGTGTGTAGGACAGAGGTGATATATCAGATTATTCGATACGGGGTAGGTAGATTTTAAGATTTCTTGCAACGATTGATATTCAAATTCTGTTAAATTAATCGCGTCAAGTTATATCTTTAATTTTATTTGACGAGGAGTTTCGAATATTAATTGAAATGTTGAGTTGTAACACTATTGATCTATAATTTTTCGAAATAAAGTATTGGTTAAAATATCTTTTCTCCTCTCGCTCAAAAAGATTATAGAAAAAAATTTTTAAACGATACTATTGTAACTTTTTGAAATATGGAAAAAGCGGTAGAACTTGCTTATAAATGGCCATAAAAAGTTTTTTTCTTAGATCATTTTCCGTAACGTCTGCAAGAACTATAAAGTAACGAAAACTTTTGAAATTAGAGCGCCATCAATTGCTTTATTAGTTTCGTAAATGTGAAATTGAAGACTGCATTTACAATTAGAAATGAATCGCATTTAAATATCTTTTACAATGTATATAAATAAAATACAGTTTTTGCTAGTTCGTAAATTTTTTACTTGTCTACATATAAATGTGAAAGTTTATTTATTTATCTGTTCCTGAATTACGAAAAAACTACTGCACCACTTTGAAAAAAAAATGAATAGGAATTTGTTGGTTTTCATGTCCAGAATAGCTTAGGCAATCAATTTCAGATTTTGTTTAAGTTTTCGACGAAAACGAAGCTGTTCCGTACAACTAGTATTATATTGAAAAAGTTAGAATAAACAAAGTGTTTTTTACTACAGTTTCATATTTTTACATTTACGTGTTCCATTTTAAAGAATTAATTTAAATATTATTTTACATTGTATTCTAAAAATGATTTAACAATACTTAAACAGAATTATACAGCTTATTAAGAAAAGTTACGACTAGAAAAAAACACTCCAAAACCGAGATTTTTCCAGAGAAAAGTCAAAAAGCTCAGAAACGAAAGAAATAGGAATATTCAGCTCCGGAAGGTGTATTTCGAAAGCAGGTATTATTCCCAACCAGAATCCCCCGCTTCATCCCTAAGCCTACATTGTTCGGAATATCTGCGAAATATTTTGCTCGCGCTTCTTTATATCCCCCGTCTCAAAACTTATCCTATCTAAAGTTCTATCAGATGCTACTGACAGACGCATTGTGTGTCGATTATGTAACTTTTTACAATTGTGTGGGTGTGTGTGTGTGTGTGTGTGGTGTGCGTGTGTGAGAGAGAGATATCAGCAAACGCGAGTTAATTTAATTCCCGAAGCACATAACGCGGGTTATTGTTTCCCAATAATTCAATGTCGGCGAAATTCATAATCTCCTAAATTAATAACCGCCCCGTTCTGTTTTCGTCAAATCGAGTTTTTTTTTTCAAAGCCAACAGGTTCAAACATAACCTTGTAAACGACAAGTGGGGGTTTTCTTTCGGACGGTTTCACGCGAAAATGGCACAATTAAGAACAATGGGGATAATTTAACTTGGAACAATGCAGTTTCGACATTTTTCTCTCTCTCTCTCTCTCCCTCTCCTTTTTTTTTTCTTGTTTAGTCGCAAGTGCACTCGCCAAGTAAATGGCTTATCTGGGATTTCTGGCAGTGGAGCTTGCAAATTATTTCGGCTGGGCAAAAATGCGCGGTGTAAAAGTTTCTTGATATTTTCTCAAGTAACGGCCCTGCTTTGGTCGAAGAAACGACGATAATAGTGGAGATTAATTGAAGATCTTTTTTCTAGGCTGATCTTTTACTTTTAGTCTGAGATAAAGAATTTATTGTTTATTGGAATTTTGTAAACAAGCTAAACTACTTTTGAGTATTTATATTACTGTTTTGATGTAATAATTTAATCGATAGATTTAGACTTAAGCTTATGTTTTGTTATTACATAAAATTTGAGTTTCATGTTCAACATGCTCTACTTTTTGCAACACTATACTTTTAAAGGGAAAGGCAAATAACAAATATAGAAGAATCATAGTAAATTTACTAACTCGAAATAAGTAAACAAAGCGACTGTTTTATATTATTAATACGTACTGTTTTATTTTATTTACACATAATTTTCGAGTATAAGAATTTATTATTTTAAATTTTGACACTTATTCAATTCACAGTGTACATGTATAATCATGAAAAAACGTTTTTTTTTTTTTTATTAAACAACCGCTTTTAATTACGATTGAAATTCGAAATTTCTTGCGTCCATCACAGCACCGATAAGTAAATAAAAAAACGAACACAAAATTCGTGTCACTATATCCGCTTTAATTAAAACTTGCAAAATCCTTCGAATCCAAAAACACGAAGTCAAACAGAATTACACCATCCGCTCCCGACGACGCGATAGAAGCCTACATCCACCACTTGAATTCCGGCAAAAACTAACCAAATCTCATATCGCGCTGCCCCAAAACACCCCCCTAGAAAAAAGCCTTCCCCGCGAAGAGAGCCTCTCGCGCGCGGCGGAATTTAGACTCTGCCATTCCTGGAGCTTAGATCGCGAGCTCCGATCCCGAAGGAGAGTCCCCGAGATACACTCTCGCCCCGACACGGGGCATCGAGAGAGAAAGGCCTCTCTCGCCCTCGGCCCCCCACACACCCTCGTCGGCCTCGGGGTCAACCCCTTCCTCGCGCGCGCGGGGGGCAAAACACGCGGCGCGCTGGGTGTGGACGCGCGCGCGCTACTCGCCTGCAAGTCCATGAAAAGCGGCGACAACGACGACCTTCCTCCTCCTCCTCTCTCTTTCTCTCTCTTCGCCTCCTGCCTCCAAGTCCCTGGCAGAGGCGGCCCTGTGTCCTGAGGTGCGGTTGCACGGGAACTCTCACACGCAGCACACGACGATGCACCCCGTTGTTTCCGGGGACGGCGGCGGGGGGGAGGGGAGTATATATATCGCGATATAACACACAGCTTCCTCGAGGCGCGCTCTCGAGAGACTCTCGACGTGTCCGCGCGCGCGCACCCACACGCGTCGAGACTATGACTACCTCCGTCTCACTCGCCAACGTCCTCGTCGCCGTGTGCCGCTGCTCGGTGCTGCTGGTGGTGCTGCTGCCGCTGCTGATGCTGCTGCGCGCGCGCGCCGGATCAAGCTCTCTCACCCCACTCGAGAGCGCGCGCCGCCTCTCCGATTTTTCTCTCGCTCTGGCACTCAGCTGGGGCCGCCGTCGCCGCCGCCGCCACCGCCGCCAATGCGATGCGGCGCGGTGCGAGGCTGCTGGGTGTAGGGAGCCTTCGGGGGTACGGGTCTACGTCGAGGGTAGATTACGTGCGGGAGGGCTGTAGCTGTTGGGAACTCGGATGCTGAGGGGCGAGGGATCGTTCGCGCGCTTATTTCGGGGTCTGACTTTTTTTCGAAAAGGTTTTTTTTTTATTAAAAGAGGGTAGTTTTGGTTAATAATCGGTTTATTTTAGAAAAAAAAAATGTAGATGTTGAACGCATTGATAAAGCTTTGCCCGTCTTGTAAAATTGTGCTTTCAGTTCCCAATGTTGGTTCGATAATAAACGCATGAAGATATTTAAATAATTCATTCTCACCCATTCCTAATACAGCATTGAGTAGATCGGTGCTTGGCAAGAAAAGACGGTTCGTATTTCGAAAATAAATTAAAAGCAATAATTTTTTAATCCACTGTATAGTTGCCTGACAAAAACTATCAGAACAGCATCATTCTAAAACGCCTTTATTCGTACACTTCCAAAACCGGCAAAACCCCCAAGAAACAGGTCCCAGTAAGCGATCCGCGGTAACCTCGGCAATTCAAAAAAGCGGCTTTCCTACCAAAAAAGCAGGGAGGTAAGATACTCGGGTCGACTACCAGCCGGCGTGGTCGCGGCCCGCAGACGGATCTCGAGCGAGAGAGGGTGGCAGGAGATCAATATAGGGGATGCTGGCCTGTACGCGCCTCTCTCGCCGAGAACGGGAGAGCTCTGCGCGCGCTGCCGATATCCCGCGCGACCTCTCGATTTTCGAATCGCGCTGCGGTCGAGGGCTCGTTTTTGGGTTGTTTTTTTCTTTATGGGGTTTGAGAACTTTGGAGAGGGAATGCTAATCTTGAGTGGGGAGGGTGAGGAGGTGCAAATCTCTTGACTTTCGATCTAAACGAGGGTAGTAGAGTTTTGGATGATGTGATGGATTTAGTTCGATTGGAGAAAAGCCTTGGTGGTAGCAACGAAGATGGAAGTAAAGGTCACAAACAATTTACTGTCGTCAATAACTTCTGAAAATTAACGAATCAACTTTTTTCTTCGAAAATAATTGCAATAAAAGTATTTTTAAAGAACATTCAGTTCTTGCACGTGTACTTAATTTCATTAAACTTTGTTAAGAATTTAAAAAAATTATACGATTAACAAAATTTTTCTCAACACTCCCACTGAAAAGCAAATTAATTGTACAACTCGTTAGAAAAACAAAGCACCACAATACACCCGTCTTACCTCAATCCCGAACTTTTTGAATCCCCGAACTCCACTGTCGCTCGATCCAAAACAATAGCGACACTCGGTCTTAATTCCTACGGCGCACACGTGTAAGTTGCGGAGCGGCTTGTCCCGGATAAACCGTCATTAATTCCGGCGAGAGAGAGAGAGAGAGAGAGCCGTCTAACGACGATCGCAAAAGCGTCGCGGCCTCGTGTAGGTAATTGACAGCACTAGAGGCCGAGTCTTTTCCACTAGAGGCTTCGGGTCCTGCAGAACAGAAAAAACGCCGAGGAACTTGTTGCGCCGAGCCGCGGAGAAACGAGTCTACCTAATTATGCCTTCCGGTATTCTTTTTATTTTAAGTTTTGAGCCGCGCTACTTTGTTATTTCGCGTGATTTTTGCCTAAATGAGAAGATTGCTTGAATGGGAGTTTTAGAAGACGGAGAGGTTGCGATTTGATTATTTTTTTGTTTTAGTATCAGACAATTTAAAAAAAAAAAAGTCGATTACTTTTATGACAGAATAGCAAGAAAATTAGATAGATGTTTCTGTACTTGCCGAGAAAATTAACATTTTTTAAGTGTTTAAAAATCAACTTTATTTTTAAAAAATTTATAGCTATTACTTGTATTTTTTATTGCAATGTCTTACTGAAAAATATGACATTTTGATAGTAGTACAGGTATGTTTAATTGCAAAAATAAAATTTTTGTCTTAATTTATTTTTTATTAACAATTTTAATTTTTTCTTAAAAAATTTGTATTAATCAGTTTTAGATACGATTTAGAAATAATTACCTTTAATTTTTGCCAGGACTAGCTGTTCTATAAGTATACATATTTTAGTACAAAAATTTATTCACAGTTAAAAAGCTTAGTTTCAAACCTAGCAGAAAATTTAATATGTTCCCCAATTTCATTGATCGTGTAACGGACCGATTCCAATTCCACCGTTTCTTAAGGCAGAAACCACACCACTTTGATAAATATTGCTCCAGCTGACGACAGCATATATTTTGTATTTACGCCATCACAACAATATTCTAGAAAAGTAAAGTAATTTACATTGTTTATTAAAATTACATCGGTAAGTGCAAATTTTAGAGAATACGATTCTAGAAAATTGAATGATTTTTCGATGTTTTAATTAAATGCTCATTTTAAGTTAATTAAATTAGTTTTATAAAAATAACCGGTTTTTCTTCAAAACCGAATAAAAGTAATTGTCTTTTATTATTTAATAAATCATTTTTTATACTTTCATTAAAATCAAAAAAAGGTTTATACCAAAGTAGCAATTGATATTATTACATACATTGATTAATAACAAATTTGATTTTGAGGTTAGAGTGTAAATATTAACCACGTATTTCAGCATGAAATAAATTATTAAAATTAATATTTTATTAATGGTTTCAATCTTACAAAAGATTTACTTTTAGGCAAAGTGCAAAAATGGTGAAAATTGCCTTAAAACTAAAAGCCAATCTAGAGAATGTAGAGAGTCTAGATCCATCTCCCAGTCCAGACTTCAGATGGTACTTAAAATTTGCCTGCAACAACTGTGGAGAAGTCTCGAGCAAATGGAATTATGCTTCTTTAGTTGAAGAAACACCTGCACAGAGGGGTAGTGCAGTCAATCATTTTGTGAATAAGTGTAAATTGTGTGCTCGAGAAAACTCTATGACTATTTTACAGGACACTGTGAGTGGAATTACAGCTGAGAGTTGTAATAATTTTAAAACTGTAGTGGTGTTTGATTGTCGAGGCCTAGAACCCAGGGAATTTTCTGCGAGAGAAGGTTGGGTGGTCAAGGCAGCTGATAATGGCAAAACATTCAATGATGTAGATCTGAGCGAAGGCGAATGGGCAGACTATTGTGATAAAACCAATCAACCTGTTGGTGTTTACGACATTCAACATTCTTTTGAAAGAGTTAAATAGTTTAAGATACTTAATATTATAAAACATATGCATTTTTCTCAATAATTTCTTACTATTTGGATTTAAATGTACCTTTACATTTGTTTAATCTCAATTTTGTTTTTATTTTTTCATATTACATGCACACATAATATGTAATACTGTGACTGAGAACACAAAATGTAAGTATTAGGTAATAAAGTAGAATATTTTCATAATTAAGCAGAAAATACTGTTAATTTCTTTTAGAGCTGTAAGGATTTTAGTGCATATTGGAATACATAAGTTAAAGTTACTACTAAAAATAAAGAATTAAATTCTAAATGCATTATGATACACATTGGTGCTGTATTTTAAGACTGAATAAAGAATAACATTAAATACACCTTGCAAAGCAGTTAATGTTAGAAAGTATAACGTATTTTGGTGGTATGAAGGAAAATGGGTCATACACTAATTCAATGTACAACATTTTATTTTAAAGGGTATAATAAGAAAACGTTACGTTTATTACTGTATATAGAACAATCTATAATCATATTATTTATTGCACGTTATAAAATTGCGTCGCGTTCCTACGTTTCGCCGCTAGTAGTAAGTATGAAAGTTTTTTTTCCGCAAAACTTGCGCAGTCTGGGTTCCGCCGTATTCGGGGTTCTTGGAGATACAGTAAAAAGTCTGTACAGGAATCAGTACGTAAATGTGTCTCAGTACAAAGAGTGATTCAACGTTTAATGCAAAAATATTTTAAAAAACGTAGGCAGAGAAAAATATCGGTTTTTTCCTTACGATAATATCGAATGGTAAACCATTAATCATATGTTCTTTAAGGTAAATTGAAACTTAAATTTGATATTTACTTATAATTAGATATTTATATAATTTGGTTTTTAATGAACTTTTATTACTTTAATATCTTAATGTTAAAACTACCTACGTCTATCTTTAACTTAGTAAACTAAATAATGAATAGAATTTGTATTTTTATAATTACTAATGTTTAAACTTTTATAACGCTATGTAGTATTAAACGAACTTCTGATATGCATTTAAGAGGATATTGTGCTATTCATTAAACATTTTTATTTAACACTATTGATGAATACTATCGAATTACTTTGGAGACTAGTTATTTTATTTTTTACTTAATAGTAACTGTAATGAACGATTTAATACGCCAAGTGCATTATTTTCATTCGTTTTAATCAAATCTTGCAGTTTTAGTCTGTTATTAATTACATTCTGCTTTTGTAAATAATGTTATAACACAAGATTGTTTGAAAATATAGGAAGTATATCGATAATTTAAAAAAATACTAATGTTATAAAACTTACCACTTAACAATATAATCTCAAAAAACTTTTTGAAATCTATACAGAAATGTAATTAATAACAAATTATAATTAAATTAATAAAAATTTTAAAATAATTTTCGTAGATCTTACTGGTATTCTTTTTTTATCATCAAAAGAAATAAATTCTTCAAATTTTATCACAGCAAAATAGATAGTTAACTTTAACGTATTTTATTTCGTGTTAATAAATAAAATCATTTAATTAAACTTAAATAAACTTTCTGTAACTTTTTTTTTAAGTATTTCTTCTCGCTTTATCTGTATAAAAACTTCAGTATAATTTACTTTATAAGTTGACATTAAATAATTAAAATAAAACGTAACGTAACATAAAATTGTCTTATGAACGGGCTGTAGGCTTTCATCTGTTAAAAATAAATTCTATAATCAAGAATTTTTTAATATCCTATATGTATATTTACTAATAGTGTATATTTAATTCATTTGTTTGGAATTCACGTGCAAAAATTCAATTTTCGTAACGCAATTCAAAATGATATTTTTTTGTGTTATTTGTAATAAGTGTAAGTAATTTATTTTTTAATTAGATTAACTTTTTAATTAGAAAATTTACATGTAAAATTCTAATCGCAGAAGCATTAAAAAATCTCTTCGTACGTTAAAGCATATCTCTTTAGATATCAAACCTCATTTAAAACTTTTTAGTGCACTTTAAAACGTCTTTCTCTGCTCACGTATTAAAATTCTCTTAAAATACCGTAATAATAAGAAAGGATATGTTAGTAATAACGGTAACCATTAAAAGTTTAAAGGCGTACTCGTTAAAATCGTGATCATTATTGCGTAATAAGGCAGTTACGCAGATCTTTAGCTCTAAATACACCTCAATTAAAAAGAACAATTTTAGAGACGTTACAGCGTCTTCCTCATTAGCCCGATAATAATTCCGAAATTTCCTTCAATTTTCAATCAAACCTTCATATAGACGTAAAAATTAATCGCTTCTGCCCATATTTATTCAAATCTGAAAATTTCTAATGATTATATAGCTAATCAAATCTATATTTTTTGTTTATACTCTTCTGACTCTACTTGGTTAACTACATCTATGACTAGTCAATTAAGTTCTATCTGCATCTGAGCAGATCCTAAATATCAGTCCATAACTGGTTTTTTGGGATTATATATGTCAAACAGTCAGAGGATGAACTAACCGCGCTTCTACTATATTATTAGGTTACGCACAATCAGACGATGATCATATCTACTAGCACCAAAATTCAGGTCTGATCAAATATGGTCAGACGCAATTGCGCATTTTCAGGATTAAACGCTATCATGACATGATCACCTTATACATCATACCAACTACCGAACGTCTAATTTGATCACGGAAAGATCCTTGAACAGCTTTTTATTGAAGAAGCTAGGTGATTAATCTCGTGATTGAAATTGGAAAATTCTTCGTATACCATCCAGATAGTATACCATAAATTGTGTATGTACTTAAATTAATAATCAATTTGCTTTTAAAAATAATTCGGTTAAACAAACCAAGCTTTTAACGTAGACACGAGATAAATCACCTACTTTTGAACAGTCTGATCTTTTCTCGTTCCCTAGTCGTATACCATCACTTTCGATCAGATCCGTCCAGGATCGCGTGATTCAGACAAACATTCACACGCCTGTCGACTCCCGTACAGACCTCCGACCGTTCACGCACACACAGATAGTTATATGTATTATATAAAATAGCTCCAAGGCAGTCTATGTAGGAAAAATGACTAAGGAAGGAAGTAGTAGTAGTTTTAGACTCCGTTCGTCTAGATGGGCCGCAGGCAGTTCATCTTCAATGATGCTGACTGGTCTTCCAGACTCTGTTTCAGACTCTGCAGCGTCTCTATCAACATGTGCTTCTTCAGTTGCGAGTAAGACGAGGTTGCTGAGGACGATTGCAACTGTAACAATTGAAAATTATTCTTTTCCTTGTTCTAGTTAATCAATAATACAAGCTTTATACTCTAAAACCATATTAAACATTTAAGCATGTTAGGCAAACATAATGAATTCAAACTGCCAGTCATAAATTTTCTAAAAAAAAAAAGAGAAATTAAATACCTGTTGCGGAAGCTGCTCACTGGCACAATCACCATCAGAATTCCTAAGCCAGGGTGGCGCTTGACGCTGCAGCATTCGGCCAACATCTTGACCCTCGTAAACTTTCCTTTTCACTGGTTCGCTCTGCGGACAGGAGTAGTGCTCGGACGTAGAGCTCAGCTCATCCGACTGACCGGCACTCTTTAGCATTGCCACTGGATTTACGTCCAGCGATCTTGGCGTGAAATAAATTGTTTTTAATCATTTGTAATTTTTCTCTTTTGTAATTAAAGAAAAGGTTACTAGATTTTCTGACTTACTGAAAGTCTGTGAAATGGCTTTTTTTTGCAGTTTCTGCTAAATGACTTCTTGCAGTTTGTGTCGATGCTGCTACTTGATTTATCATTGGTTCAATTGTTTTTTTCTGTTGCTACAACGATAAATTATTTTCAAATCTTTTGTGAATTTATTTAAACTTAGCTTACAAAAAAATGAAAATTTTGTTTGAATCCATACCTGATGCAACAACCTTTTGGGACTAGAATGATCCAACAGATCCTTAATACTTCCACTAGACAACTCTGGCTGTGAATTCCTGCTCTTCGAAAGTGCCAATTCAATATTCAACTCCGCATTCTTTATCAGTTCTACCCTTTTATTAGGCGCTAATCCCGTGCAAATCTGTTGCTGCTGTTGTTGCTGTTGTTGCTGCTGTTGGTAGCAAACTCGAGGAAACCGCGACGGTGAATTATCAGCCGTACCTGAAGAGCAAGAGCCTCGGCGACTATTGCTGGCCGATTCTTCTCGTTGAAGCTGCTGCTGAGCGTTGATCAGCATCCGCTCGGCTTCCATAATCAGTTGTGCGTACTTGAGGTCAGCCTCCTTGTCTGCCTCCATCAGAGCAACTTCTGACGCTAACATATTCTTTAATGAGCTCGTGCTCTCCTGAAATGTTTTATTAAGCATAAAAAGTTGATCGATAAACGAGTTGTTATTTTTATATTTTTCTATGTAGTCGTTGAAGCACAAATTCTATTTTTAGAAAAATTCATTCTATTGTGCCCTACTTTTTTTATATTTTATCTTTAATTTGATCGTGAGCTCTGATTATTCTTACAATTAAAAGAACTTCTAGTTATATATTTCATGTTAAAAAATTTAATTAAGTTAATTTGATTAGAATGATGACTCCGAACAAAAACTTTTAAATGTTGTTTTCATATTATATTGTTAAAAAATTTAATCAGTTTCAATTTTCGCGGGTTTTTTCCATTTCACCTATCGAAGAAATTCGAAAGTAGATAATATATCGGTGTTCTCTACCTTACCGACGGTGGATATCAGCTACAATTGGCAAGTAATATTCTTTTAAAATGATAAAACGGCTATTTCATTTCATAAAAAATGTAAAATAATCAAAATTCATGATAAATATAATTTTTACAAACCGAAGATATATCTATATATATATATTTTTTACAAACTGAGTCAAAGTTAGAAATGCCACCTTTTATACTGCAGTAAACACAAATGCATTCAAGGCCCATTAGCTCAGTTGGTTAGAGCGTCGTGCTAATAACGCGAAGGTCGCGGGTTCGATCCCCCCATGGGCCACTTTTTTTTGCTTTTTTTAATATTACATAGAATAATATTTATACTTGCCTTCGGCGCGCTCCCGCACGCCTTGATAAAAAAAACTATACTCCTTTATAAGAATGATTATAAACATCTATTTTTCTACCACTTGCAATAATAATGCTGACTCCTTTAAGAAACGAAAGATTATTTCACGTGAAATAATATTCTACCCCTATATTTTTACCTTAAGGAGGGTCTTGCACGAAATATAGGCTATATTTGCTAATTTTATATTTCAACTATTTAAGGTTTAATAATCTGATTGGTAATATATGTTAAAGAGGTGTTCCCTACGAACCGAATAAAAATTTAAAAGCTGTAAAATCACTCAACAAATGCAGATATAGTTCATTAAAAAAATAATTATTTAAAACATGGGAATGTTTTTTGTTTTTCATCCAATTTTAATTTCGAAGGTTTCATTTTTGTCCTTATTCAATTTCAGGGGGAGTTACCAATGCAAAAACTAAGGTATTTTCAAAACCGGTAAAGTTATAGTCACTTGTTTATAGATTTATCGTTGAATCTTCGATGAATCTATGAAATTATGAATAAGGAAGAAAATGAAACCTTCCAAATTAAAATTGAATGAAAAACAAAAAACATTTCCATATTTTAAACAATTATTTTTTTATATCTGCATTTGTTGAGTGATATTTACGACTTTTAAATTTTTATTCGGTTCGTAGGGAACATCTCTTTAACATATATTACCAATCAGATTATTAAACCTTAAATAGTTGAAATATAAAATTAGCAAATATAGTCTATATTTCGTGCAAGACCCTCTTTAAACTGTTTAAAAATTATAAAATTTATAAAACTTTTCAATGTAAGCTCGGCTTTTTAACTAAATTCTACCCTTCAAGTGTATCTAGGAGCTATTGTCACGAGAATTTACTCAGATGGAAAACTTGTTTTAAAAGTACAAATAAAACACATGTACACCGATCTCGTAAACTACACTATAGTACTATAAACAAGTAGCAAGTAAAAGTGTGTCACCCATTTTAACTTACGAAGAAAAAACTTCTTTAGTCAACGTCACCTACCTGACTTAAATTTTCTAGACAAGTGCATATCCAGTTATAATATGCATGCTATTTTTGCTGCTGATTCCAAGACGTTAAAAAAAGTCTTATTTAAATTTGTTTTTATAAATAATTTTTTTAATTTATAGTTTAGATATTTTGCAATATAGTTATATTATTTTTAGATATATAATCATATTCATTATTCCCTTAAATACCCTGGTATAAAATTAACCATTTGGGTTGATCGAATGACCAACAGTTGACTAAACTGCTGACCTTTTCTTCAGCAACTGATGTTTATAGTCAAATATGTTGAGGAGTTTTGATAGCAATTCTATTCATGCCTTTGTGAACGGACGCGAACTCCGTGCCGTTTCCCTCGTTAAAATTAACGTGCACGGGTTTTTCCGTGGCCAAGAGGCTCTTCAAGTTAGATGCACCATTGACGATGACCTAATGGTGCTTATGTCACCCCGATAGGGAGTTCTATAAGAGTCACCTACGTGCTCGAAAAGCTCAAAAGCTTACGAGGCCGCGAACTCACAAAGAATGTCGAGAGGGAGAAACGGCGGGATAGTTTAAGAAGCGCGCGTGAAAAGATGCGCACGCTAAAAGGTAAATTTCAAGAGAGGAAAACAGCGGGATAGTTCAAGAAGCGCGCGAAAAGGTAGATTATTGGAAAAATTAGAAGCAACCGCTATAAAAACATAGGAGCTGGCGTCGACAGACCAGTGCGTGCTCAGTTCAGTGTTCAACAATTGTATCATAAAAAAAACAAAATTCAATAAAAAGGATTAGTTCTTCAATCATTTCCTTTTGTTTCTCTTGGAAAATCCCATCTAGAATCCTCAGGAAAGAAAAAATTATATTTTCCAAATAAAAATAAATTATCGAACCTCGTTAAACCACGTTAAATAATTCAATCAACAAAAAGCCAAACTCTTAAAATTCGCTCTCCCACTACATCTCCGCTTCTTTCTCTCAAACCAATCGCGACGCAAACTCGGATAACTTCCCTCTCGAGCCCTTTGAAACTGCCCTCATCGAAACTTCCCCCCCCACTTCCTTCCTACCTCCTTTCTCTCCCCTCGAGCGAATCAGTCGCCAAGTCGATACTCACGGCGGGGTACACCTGGTGGTTCCTCTCGAAGACCGCGAGCCGCGACGGGGGCGAGAGCACGTGATGCCTCTGGCCGTTCCTGGGGGTGGTGCGTCGCAGGCAGATCGGCGTGCCGCCGACGCTGCGACTCGCTGCCGCCGGACGGAGGGGCCCCGCGTTCGCGGACCAGGCCCTGCGGCTCTCCCCGTAGCCGCTGCTCGCGTTTTTCATCAGCAGCCGCTCCAGCAGGGCTCGGTTCGTTTGCGCCGACGCCTCGCTGTTGTTCTTCTTTAGTCTGAGCGCGTTGGGCAGAATTTCGAAGATTTTCAATGATGAACTATATAATAGCACGGCGGGAAGCAGCATAATATTCTCGAGTATTTGATAAAATTCTCTTGTAGTTGAAGGGGTTCGAAAAATTTTCTGTCGGTTTTTCCATGAGAAGGATTTTTTTTTTGTTAAAAGAGAATTTGATTAAAACTCCAAAGAATTTACTGGCTTTCGCCTCATGATTTTAGAATTTTTGTTTGGAATATATTTAAGTGAATTTTTAGTTGTAAATAAAACGTTTAGAATAAAACGAATATAACGAATTCTATAATAAAACGAATTAAATTCTTAGCATTCTATGAATTTTATGTATGTTTAATTACTTACTAAATATAAGAACATTATAAATAAAATGAAAGATGAGGAAACGCTCATTGATGTGTATATCAAAATTAAAAATTTTCTTTCAATTAACTCGACTACGTTCCTACAAGGACTTTGGTATTACATCTATCTTCAAGTATTTCTAAATAATTGTCAAAACAGTTTATCGATACACCATTAAATATTCACAAAAAAAGCAAAGATTTGATTTTATTGTGTTTAACTGCGAGGAGGTACTTTAACCGTGTTTCAATTAGGAAGCAGCAACCGAAACAAATATCTAGTAATCTCTAACAGGGCTTTGTCTTTGGAGAATACTCCACACCCAGGAGAACTTATAAACAGAACTTGAAGATAACTTCGTACTTGGTGAAGTGTACTTGTCTCTGTGGATGTATCTACTTGGCTGTTTGCTACGTAACCTTATTTACGTCAACTTGAAAGAAACATCATTTTCAGGAATCAGTTTCATCATTCTCATGCGTAACGATAATAAAATATTAAAAAAAAATATTAAACATAACGTAAATTAACAAGTGTTCCTTTAATCATCGTAATTATATAACCGATTTTAGCGTGATATTATTTTCATTAATCTTAAAAACCCGTGCTTTTTCAAAATTTCCTTGAAATTAAACCTCTTTCAATTATTACCAAAGACATTCCTTAAACTATAATATCCACCCGACATCAAATGGCAAACTTATCGATTTACAGATTGAAATGAGACACGCAGCTACAGCCTCAAAGAGCCCTCTAATCCAATAATTCTCGAAGCAATCATAACCCAATCTCCAATCAAGGCCTCTCTCACCTCCGATTCAGCACCTCCTGCAGCAGCTCGACCTCCTCCCTGTGCTCCCTCTCCTCCTCCTCCTTGTTCGAAGACGAGTCCGCGCTCCTCCTGTGCCTGCGCCTCCTCTGCCTCCTTCCCGTCAGTCCCCTCTGAATCTGATGCCTCGAGGTCGACCTGCTGGTGCTCCCCCCGTCGAAGCTGCTGGCGCTCGCGTCCGACGAGAAGTTCACGGAGGAGCTGAGATTGTCGCAGCTGCCGTCGACGCCGAGGCCGCTGTGGTCCGACACGATGTCCGTCTCCTTCTCGTACAGGTAGTTGTCGTCGAATTTACCCATAACCTGTGGAGTCGGACCCGCGGAGGATTGTTTGTCAGCGCGCGTATATATATATATTTGTGGAACATCGCCCCCGGGCCGGTCGTTTGTTATATCGATGCGGCGGCCGATGTCGACGGGAACGGGGACGCTTTTTGCGGGCGGTAATTAATAGGGGCGTTTTGAAAAATGGAGGGAAGAGGATTTTCGTGACTGCGGCTGAACTGCGGGAAATGGGTGGGTTATTGTTCGCGTGATTGTTGTTTTCGGGTTTTTATTGATGGAACTCTGCCCTCGTTTTCACGGCGCGGAAGGACCGTTTCAACGAGTAATCTACTTTTATATACAAAATAACTGTTATTACATTTACTCTTTTGTTTTGTATAGCTAAATTGCGCAATTATTTTTATTAGATTACAAGCAAATATTTGTCCACAAAAGTAAATATTTGTTCATTACAGTATTTAATTATTAAACTCAAGATTTGAAATAACGTTAATCATAATAAGCAATTTCTGCATTTTGCGTTGATTTTACTACTAGAAAACTAAGTTTTCCTATTATTATTAAAATTAAATTTTATCTACAATAAGGATCTGATCAGAAACTGTCTTCAAGGATATCTCCGACGTGAGTGTATTACAATGACCCGGAATTTCTATGCTTTTGCATATAGCTTATCTCCAACCGCCTTATCGAAAGAGAGTCATACGTACAAATTGGAATGCAATTCTTTCCCAGAATCAACGTAAAAGGAAACAACAACAAAAGCCGCACGAAATATGAAAGGAGGTTTACGCTCCAAGTACGAAATAGAATGGTGCCATCAAGATGCTTTAGAAAGAGAAAATAAAGGCTATAACTTCCGAGGTCAAACGGCATTGATCAATAGAGTTAGCCTGTACGCACTTGAATGCGATGCACCACCTACTTGCTTTCAAATTGAAAGCGAGCGGCAGGAACGCCTGCTATTTATGTGCCTGCCTGGGTGTACATATTGAGCTGAAGGAGCATTTCTCGGGTTTGAATTAGAATGCGGGCCAATATATAGTTTAATTGATATTAGGAAAATGCCTTCTAAAGCGCAAAATGACGGTTGAATTTAATTATAAAGCGTCGAAATATTTTAAATGAGATGATGTTCATTCATGAAAGCTTTATACTTTATTTTTTCTAAGCTTATTGTGTATTTTTATTCGTAAAAGTAATAGTCACTTTTGGAATAATTTAATTTGTACAAGAAAATATATTGATGTATGTATTTATAATAATTGCAGGATAGAGAATATTAAAAGTAAAGTTTTATTAATGGAATAGTCATCACAGGTCAGCTTCATTTTCGCCGATGGTAAATATTTTCCAGCTGATCTTATTCCATTTGAAAATGCCATTGAACTCTATAAGCCCCAAAGAAATGTTCAGTTATACCGGCAGCTCGCGCTTAATATTTGCAAAACTAATACTATTAGGTATTCGTAACCAACATCACGTATCCCGATCCCGCCGCTAAATTGATAAACCAAAAATATCGACCGAATAAACCGACCAACGTCGAAAAGAAAAAAAAAAACCCTCCATCCTCGTCCACCGCTTCCAGCCGGGCGAACGCAAAACAATCGCGCGCTTGAAAAAGCGCAAAAGCCGCAACCTCGATTGCGCAACGACGCGCGGGCCGTCACTCGTTGAAAGGGCCTTCTCTCCCTCTCTCACTAATCGAACGTACCTCATTGAGGGTGATATCATCGCTGCTGGGGCTGCTCGCGTTGCTCGCCGCGCTGTTGCTGTTGCTGCTGCTGCTGAGGCTGCAGCTCCGGCTGCGGCTGCTGCAGCTGCTCGCGCTGCTGCTCCTGCCTCGGTACCTCTGTCCGCGCCAGTCGCCGCTGCGATTCACCCTGTCGGGGCAGGCAAAGCAGGTCGCGCGTCGAGTCTCTCTGTCTCTTTTGTGCCATTCATTCCCTCTTCTGTCTCTCCCTCTCTCTATCTCTGTATTGGATTACGCGGTGCGCGAGGCTCCTCTAACTGGGTTGAGAGACGCGCCGAGGAAGCGGAATTGGATTGCGATTCAATGGAGCAGCTCGTTCTCGACTTTCTTTCGCCGAGGCGAAGCGATTACGCGTGTATTCGCGGGGCCGCGGGGTATTGATCGATTCGGGCTTTTTAATTTGGGAGGATATAATGGGTAAGTGTCGGCTTTGGGGAATAAAAGTATTGCGAGTTTAATTAGGGGCGCGAGCCGACGCCGGAGAAGAGGGAGATGAAAAGGGACCCGAGAGCAGTGCATTTCTACTAAGGGTCGTAATTATCTATTGATTTAATTTCCTGGAATTGCTGTTGAGTTTTTAGACAAGACGGCTTTTCAATTAAGATTGTGGATTAAAGTTCGAAATAGAGAGAGATGCGAGAGGTTTTTTTCTTAATAAGAATACGTGCGGAATAAGAAAATATACTACAAAGTAAAAAAAAATCGATACATTACTTTTTATATGATATAGTTTTGTGATATTTAAAATATTCAACGATATATATAAATAATTACTATTCATTGCATTCTCTCCGTAAATCTTTTCAAAACCAGAATTAAAAAGAACAACTCTTCCATTTAAACACGCGAAAACCATAATCTTTACAAAAAACATTCGAACCCTCAAACATCCCCTTACCTTAAAAACAAAACTCTAAATTCTTCCCAGCGCATTCAAACGCAAAACCCATAAAAACGAAATTCCCACCCAGCAACTAAAAAGAAAATCCAGCAAAACCCTAGCCTTTCCTCTGAAAGCCGGAGCTATTCAGCATCCCTCCCCCTCCCCAACTCTCCCTCTTCCCCGGAGGAGGAAAAAAAGAAGCCTGGGAAATACATACGGGCTGCGTCCAACGCTGAGGCTCTCCTGCCGGCAGCAGTAGTCGGCGGCGAGGCTCTGCTGTCTGCTCCAGGGCCTGCCGGCGGGGTTGCCGGCGATTCGGCCGACGGCGGCGGCCTGCCAGGGGCTCGTCCTCAGTCGCGAGCGCTGCCGCGGCGACTTTATCGGCATCACCTGCGTCGCTCGTTAAAGGCACTCGGTGAGAAAGAGAGCCAACCCACCCCCCTTTTTTTTTATAACCGGCCGACCGGTCTGGCCATCAATTGCAGCCCAGCCCTTAGCGAGTTTATAACGGAGGAAGCCGCGAGCTTAATTGCCAGGGAGAGGCTTGTCGGAGACGGGGAGCTTGCGCGTCTGCGTGCTTGAGGAGGTGTTCTTCGAGCTTCGGTTTTTGGAAATTGACGCTTGTTAGGAAGGGAAGTCGGTTTTAGGATGTCGTTAATCAGAGCTTATTAACCGGGAATTGAATAAAAAGCTTTTTATTCAAGTGTTTAAATTAAAAGCGCGTTTTTATTATTGAAATTTTAATTAATAGAATTTATAGGAAGAACAGAATCAACGGAATGTTAAAACATGCTCCCTCTCTTCGTGAATTTTCTACGAAACAATCTCGGAAATTTTCGGACAAATTTATTAAAATTTAGCATCGCACGAAAAGTTTTTTAGCTCCAATATTTTTAAGCTCTTTATGCAGCCGGGTAAAATTTACTTTACGACGCAAGATGAAGGTTCGTTAATTTTAAAATTCACTTTATTTAAAGCCCTAATTTAACTTTTCTCTCCACCGGTAAACGGTTATTGTGTAACGAGCTTGCACTAATGAAGTTATAAAAAAATCTCTTGCACGAGATTTAATGCGGTAATTTTTCACTGTTGTCAAAGCATTAAAAGAATTTAATTTATTTTTAAATAAATAATAGCATTTACGTTCGTACGCATTTATAGATTAATAAACAATTAGATGATGATTATGCGTACGTCGCATTATTGCAGTACTCGAATAACTAAATCAATACACCATTCAAGTGATGGAATCATTGCATTATTACTGTGGCAACCTATCTTGCGATATTACCCCTAATCTTAATTGCGATGGCTTCGCTAATTTACTTTGTAATAGATGCAGAATTGTAATGCTAGAAACGGTGATTTTAGATCTTTTTTTAATGTATCTTTTTGTATTGTGTTCCGGCAATAACGATCGGAACATGAATTCGAATTTATCCACGGAATTCCAGTATTCGAAATAATGATATTGACTCGAATACTGCGCCAAACAAACGACACGGTCGATACGATCATTTCGTTCCCAAACCGGTTTAATCCGTTCGGCACATTTCATAAATAAACAAACCCGAAGCTAGAAACGAACTAATTGAACGTCCGCTTGCAAAATTCAGCGAAGGCAGTCGCTTCCTTGTCCTCCTCAAACGCGCAGAAAACCCCGCGGGCCTCCCGCGAACCACAATGAAACTCGCAATCCTTCCTCCGGCGATCCATCACCGTCGTCGTCCCCCCGTCCCCATCCATCTCTCTCACCTGGGTGGTGGTGGTGGCGACGAGGGGCATTCTCCTGGGCGAGAAGAGCTGGAGCGGGTAGCTGGCGGTGGCGACGCCGTCGTACGGCTTGTTGCCGCGGACGGGCATGTGGTGGGCCGGCGAGCCGCTCGCCGCCGGTCGGCTCGTCGTCGGCGGGGCCGGTTTTCGCCATGGGTGGTGCTGCTGCTGCTGCTGCTGCTGCTGCTGCTGCTCGGCGGCCGGGTACTCCTTGCAGGCGGAGGAGTCGAGGTAGCGGCCGCGCTGCTGCGCCGAGACCGAGTAGGTGCCGCTGTTGTCGATCTGACGGAGATTAAGCGAGTGAGTTACGGCCGACGGGGAAGAGTGGTTTATAACGGGCTTCGAGATGGATGCGACGCTTGGCGCTTTGCTTTCTACTGCTGCTTGCGGAGTCGAATTTGGAAATGATGTAGTTTGTAATTGTCCTCTGATGGGGGGAACTATTTTTTTTGTTTTTTTTTTTTAAGTAAGTTTTTAAATGAATTGGTTGCTTATTTTCGTGAGTATTAAATTCATTTCTTAATATTTTGCAAATTTGATAAACTTAATGAATTTCGGAAATTTTAAATCCAGGAAAAAGCTAATAAAATATTAATAAGAAGATTACCCGAGGGCTGAAATTGCATGCTCTTTTGATAAATCCGTTCCGAGCGAATTAAATTCGATGTAAAGGGATGTAAATTTTTTTACGACTTTACCAATTCGCTTATAAAAAACTTAATTACCACGTAATATTTTCCGGATTAAAAGTTTTTATGCGCCTGTATTACAAATATTTAAATATTCAACTTTATTGCGACATCAAAGTCCGCAAAAGAACTCCGTCCGATCTCGAAGATGTATATTCACCTTTAAATATTCATTTCCTTTATACGAATCCAATTCCAAAGAGTCGCCTCTAAAGTCAGACAGTTACTTAGCAAGTAATTAGTTCAAAGTAAAAGGACAATGAGAACAACCACGGATATGATCGGTCGCCGAGGTACAATGGGAGAGAAGCTTATATATATATAGCCGTACATAAATCAGTAGTAAAAGGCGACTGCCTCAAACGGACTCTTTCCACTTACTAATGTAACTGGCTCCATTGTGCTCCCCGAGCGGGAATTGCAGCCTTATATTTTTTGCGCGAGTCTCCTCTGGGCGAAGAGGCTTAACATTTTCTGTTTCTAAATTCGCAGCTTTATGTTCCAAATCCTAACTGAATGACGACTCGTAGACTTGAAAAGTCGGCGCGGACCAGAATAACTTTTACCGCGCTTAATTTCTTAAGAGCCGCCCTACCGAGTCTTGGAAGTAAATGAAAAGTTTTTGTAATTACAATATTTAAAACACGTTGCACTTTTTGCATCTAAATATCAAAAAAAGGAATTTCTATTTATAATTTTTTAAAAAATTGCTATGTAATGTTTACTCTTCAAAATTCTTTAGTTTTTTCAACTGAAAAAGAAAAATATTTTACGTTTTTCAAAAGCTTGTCCAATGATAGAAACGAATACTTTTCAATTTAAATTTAAAAATCACCGTCTCTTCAAAAAGAGCAATTCCAAAAATAGAAATCGGACGGAATAAACTTTTGAAGAAAGTCTTTGCGGGCTTAACGCTTTCGAAGGGCACTAAACCCCCCAAAGTCGAATGACACCTTAACAGCGCATCGGAAAAATGTTCGCTGAAAAGAGAGTTTTTTTTACAGCATAACGACGGGCCCCGCGGTATAAACTTCCGGGGAATTTACGGTTTGACGTGCCCGGGAGATTTACGAGCTTCATTGTTTCGCCCGACAGATAATTATCCACTTTGCCACATTGCCAAGTTCAGCATGTGGGACGAGGTAGAGAGATTAATAATTCATCGTGCGCGAATAGAGTGCAACCTTTAAATTGTCGAATTAAAAAATTAAAAGATAATCTAATTATTGCGAGGTTGCTTTAAGCATTATTTACCGAGGAAATTGACGAGTTATTTTGGTGACTTTGGTGGGGCCACACCTATATTGATCCTACAGCCGTCCGTGTAGTTTAATCCTCTTACCTTTGGATTATCCTGCCGTAAAAAGACTGGCATATGAAAAAAATTCTTTTGAAACTGGATCAAAAAAAAAAAAATTGTATTTGATTATTTAAACAATTTTTCATTTCAAATATACGAGTCCAGAGTTAAAACGAACAATTTTAGATTTGAAATGACAACGAAAATTCTGAAAGTTAAGTACAAATAGAATTTAATAAATTATAAATAGTTATTGAACATTATTTAATGAAAGGTGAAAAACGTATTTTCAATAATGCAATTATAATACTAGTTTCGATTGCTAAGTAACAAGTAAAATTTGTTATTGCTCCATTGGAACAATATTTGCGCACCGCTTCGTAATCAATTTCCTTTCGCCGCAGAGCAAAGCTTTATAAATTCAGTATGGCAAACAACCCAAAATGGAAAATTAAAAATTAAATAAACCCAGGGCAAACAAAAGATCGGTCGAGTACACTCGTTATTTCTGAACAATGAGTGTGCAGAAGCTTTAACTTAATCCCTTGTCCAGAAGCCTGAGCTGACGGCTTAACATTGTTTAAGCCACCGAGTGCTGGCAACTTTAAAAGCCGTTTCAAATTTCAAGGCTGCCCGTGGCTCCGTTAATTTTTTGGCGCGCTTTCCGTCGTTGCGTTTCGCGCTTCTAATCAAATTAAATCTCTGCCAGTCGCATTTTGTAATCGCTGACTTAGAATTGCAGTGCAGTTAAGAACATGTTATGCTTATTTTACAAAAGCTCGGTTACTTTCGGGTGATATTTTTCTAGAATTACGATTGACACGTAATACATATAATTTTCATTTCAAACTTAATTATCTTCGGAAATTCGGAGTAACATCGGCTTAATAATGTATGGCTCCTCAGCGTATTAGCCTTTGGGTAGTAACAAGCTTAACCACATAGCATTAATTAGCAGTAACGCGCAACTGATAATGCACCTTTCAAGCCGGCGGATGTATCGGGTTTCAAACGGCTGAAAGGGCTCTGCGAGCCTTTGAGTTTACTCAAGACTGAATTTTCTCTGATTCCAGTAACAAAGTACGCTCCGATTGTGGCGGTGATACTGTTAAAGCCACTTTCTTTGCTCTTCTTTAGAAAGGCTTTTCGATCACTTCGTTTTCGTACTTTTTGATAACACGGCCTGTTTTTTTTATTCGTTTTTCTTTTTTCCGCGCGATACTTTTAAGTTTAAATTACAGAGGCCTGGTTTTCAGCGTATATTTTAAGATATTTATAACTTCGAGTCCATTTTGCTACCTGGATGATAAAAAATTTTTAACTTTTTCCCTTTCGGACTGTAAATCGAAAAATTTTTTACAAGTTTCGAAATTAGAACATTAATTGTACAACTTCGCTGTAAGTGCGCAAGTAACTTTGATCACGCGCAAGATCCCGCGTTCAAAGTTCATTAGAAAAGTTTCTTCTTTTCATACAGTTCACGTGAAAAGCCACCTCTCTTCAGTTGAAAATTTTCTGTTATTTTTTCCCGCTAAAGGTTAAAAAAACGAAATATAAAACTAGATAAAACTGAATTTATAGTGTAATGAGTGAAATGAATCTTGGTATTTTTAATAATTTTCAATTTTTTATTATAAATAATTGAATATCGCGAGAGAAAAAATATTAAAAATGTATTAATGTAGAAAATTAAATTTATAGTGTAATACGTGAAATAAATCTTAGTATTATTAATAATTTTTCATTTTTTAAAGCATATAATGGAGTTGATGTTATAATTTTAATTATTAAAAGGTTTATTATTACAAATAATTGAATATAGCGAGAGAAAAAATATTAAAAATGTATATAGTTTGTGAAAACAATTCCTCCATTGACAAACAGTTTGTTGCAAACAATTCGTTCGAAATTCCGTCGACTAAAAGCGATCAATGGGATCAAGCTTGAGAGGCAGATTTGCGGTTTTCGCTAAAAGCCTTCTCGAAAGTTTCATCAAGATCCATGACCTACAAACTAGAACCCTTCCCTGTCAGTTAGCGTTGCGAAGTTCACTTTATTAAGATCCTCGCTCAGCGGAATAGGTCCTCTGTTAAGGCAGCGCGCCCCGGCTGGTAATCCTTTTACATATTCAACTACAATTTAGTCGATTACGCGGCGGAATGTTATGATTGCTTAGTCACAGTTTGCCTGCATACTGTAGCACTATATATTATGTTATATATTAGCATTGCTTTGCCGGATTTTACTTAATTTTAATAGATTAAAGACATCATTTACCGAATGCAAGCCATTTCCTATACTATTAAGATCTTTGTTTAATAAGTAAATTTAATATTTCTAAAATGACATTTCCTCGAGACTCAAATGATACATTTACAACCAAAACCCGAAACGTCAAACTGTATATAATCCCGAAAACTCATGAATAAAGGACGTCTCATCGAGGTTGCCAATCAAAGACGCCCTCAGTCTCGCTCTCTCTCTCGCCTCTCCGCCGTGACAAACAGCAAGGCAAGAGCGTCCGCAAAACATCAATAAATCCCGCAAACCTCCCCCCCTGATATCCCCCGTAGACGCATATACACCGTCGCGTCCCATCCGTCAGCTCGCATGATCCTCACTCACCCTGTCGTTCCTGCCGATCAGCTGCTGCTGTCCCCTCTCGTCGCTCCTGCCCCGTACCCTGGCGGTTGCGTCCAGCAGCTGCTTCTGCTGGGACGTCCTGACGTTGATGTAGTACTCGGGCGCGTAGGTGGCGCAGGGCGAGGTGCCGTCCGTCGAGTAGCCGGTGCTGTAGGCGCTCTCGGGTGACGAGAGATTGACGGCGCTGCTGCCCTGCTGCTGCTGCTGCTGCTGCTGCTGCTGGCCCTGGTTCTGGCTCGTTTGGCTTGCTTGGGTTTGATGCCCGGAGGCGTAGCGACGCTGCTCCGGTCGGAGGCCGGGATGATGCTGGCCATGGTGAGGTTTGAAGCTCGACGGCGAGATCGGCAGTGCTGGCAGGATCTGTGGAGAGGCGTTTTATTAGAGGTGTGAGAGAGGTGGGCGGGGGCGGTTTGAATTATCGGAGAGGGTGTGCGCGCTTTTTTGCGAGGTGAGAAATTGATGGATACGACGGGCTGCGGAAAGCGAGCGGATGAAAATCGGTCGTTTTATTCGGATGTTCGATTTTTCATCCTAATAATATGGAGTAATGTAATATTAACTGTAATTGTATAGATTTGTATTCCATATTTACCTATAAAAACTTTATTATATATTTCGCGTTCTTATTTCTTATTAGGTATTGATTTAAATGGAAAATTTCATGTATAAATATAAGAATAAGTTATATTATATGCAAAATATTCAAAATAAAGTTATCTAAATGAATTTTAGTTTTAAAATTCCTCTTTTAAATGAAAATTTTAATTATTTCGCACAGATTCCAGAAAATGCGTGCAATAAAATCCATGGCATTACTTTAACGCATTTATCGCGAAAGGAAGTACGAAACAAAATACATTTTACTCTTACGCCGCAAAAATTTCCTCAATAATTTATTCCAACACCATTTCAGAACCCTCGTTAACGTTCCGTTTTACGTCCCATCCTCCGCGGCCCTTTTCAGCGCTGCATCGAAGGATCGCATGCGAAATGTAATATGGCCAGCACAATGCATACAACATTTCACGCGCGATATTGTATAATTCTTAAAATTTGAATCCCCTTAAATAGATATCACCGCTGCATCGACCCTATCCTGCTTTATATGTATAGACGAAATTTCCATACGACGGATGTACGACGGCGCTTTTCGTACTGCCTCATGCATCGAGAGGTTTACAATTTTTCGCGGCACGAAAGACATTCTTCGCATTTTTTTTCTTTTTTTTCAAAGATTCGCGAAAAATTTAGGAGTGAAATTCTTCGGAATTTTCCTCGCTAATTTTATTAGATCCTCGACTGGGAGTTTTACAGAACGCGCTGAAAATATAATCAGCATACGCGAATAATTTACGGAAATTGAATGTTTCATTACGACTTTTTAATGATATGCAAATGCATTCGCCCTAAAATAAACGCGGCCCGACGATATGCTGGATGAATTCCCGAATTTCTTACCTTCTGAGGTAATTGATACTGTGGGGAAGCTTTTAACTTTCGAATTGCCGAGTCATCTTAATTTTCTAATTGAGGAAAATTGCTTTCTTTCAGTTTTATAAAATTTACCTATTTTATCACGTATTTAGTGGATTTAGTGGAGTAATAAGATTAAAGTTTGTTAAATTTACTTCTGTAGTGTTTCAATCAGAATTAAAATCCAAAAAAATTACTTTTTCAAGCCAACATTTTTTGGAATTCAATAAATAATTTTACATGACACAATGTTTTCCGTCACCTCAAATCGATTCAAAATTCATTTTCAACACGAAAAAAGCTTTTCCGATCTGAACCAAAATCACGGATTGCATCGGTAATAAATTGCAGAACCAAAAAGCAATAAATATTTCGTCGTCGAAATCAATCTTACTTTTAGCCCGATAAACTGCCTACGACTAAAATGTATACTCCGAAAATAATGAAATCACTAAACGTTACTACCGGCCATAAAAGCCGCCATAAACCTCATTGAATCCAAATCCCATTCCGCCCAACCTCTTCGCACATTTCACCCCGCACCCCCCGAAATAGAAACAAAAACAAAAACAAAACTCGGCCAGCTCGATCGATAATCCACTACCGAATTAAAAGTTTCCCGAGCGCCTCGTCACTCAGTTATCGGCCCGTCAAGATCGTACATCCGCATAAATAAAACGAGAGCTCAGCGCGCGAGAGAGAGAGAGAGAGAAGCGCCCGGCTTGCGATCAGGAGTCGGTAAACGTACAAATAGGCGGGCCGGCTCCTGCTGAGGAGGCATAAAATCCGCCCCTCTGCGCAAACACGTCCCAAAGGGGGCGCCGGGAAATCTTCGTGAAAGATAACCGCGCCGGGACGGGGTGGGGGAACTGTGTGTCGGGGAAAATAAAAAAAGAATCATGTCGTCGTCGTCGTCGCAGACGTATATCGAGCGGATTGCGAGAGAGAGAGAGCGAACCGCTCGGAAAAGTTGCGATTTCCCAGGAAGAGGATTTGGATCTCGCTGAGTGCAGTTTTTAATGCTTTTTTCATGATGACGAGGCGCGCTCGGGCGAAGGTGGCGCGAGTCGAAGCCCGGATTTTTAAGCCTTTTATCTAATTGTCATCTTTACTGCTTTTCGGAGAAGATTTCAGAGGATTTTCGAGTTTATGGTTTATTGATTTTTTGGGATGGACGGGATTTTTTGATTTAATGCCCCGTTTGATGGACAATTTTACGGCAAGTGACGTGTTTTATTGAAGAGGAGGATGGAAGACATCATTACTTTTTATATGTCAAATAAAATTTTTAGTTTATTTAAAGTCAGTTGAAGAATAATAAATGATTTTAAGAAAATTTAATACATTTTGGCACTTGTGCATAAGTGAGAAATGTAGGCTAATAAAGAGTAACTGGACTTATCAAACAAAATTTTATGTTCTTATCTACCGGAAAAGTTTATCTCTTACGCTGCTAGAACATATTTCCGATGAAACTCGGGTGTCGTTATTTTATGGTGGACATGAATTGTAAAAGTAGTGGAACGTATATATGACCCACTGGCCACAAAGGGTTCAAGAATAGTCCGAAGCTGTAAAAAGTTTTTTTTATTATGATTCGATCTGTAAGCCAGTATTATCGAAATGTTGCCTATATAAAATTGCTATTTTACTTCTTGATAATCTCCGCGAAAGAAGTAAAGAAATCAAATATTGGTTTTATTTTTATTTATTTTTTTTTTTAACGTTTATACAGTGCAATAAAATGCCAATTTTGATGCTTTTATTTACAAACAATAAATAATAAACATGTGTATACGGTCGATGACAAAATTATCAGGTTTAATCGCTGATACTTAATATGATGCATTTTCTCGCATCGGGTATTTATTTTATTTTGTTTATTCTTCATAATATTCGAAAATGACCATTGACACATTTTTTAAGATTTATTTTCATTATATTCAATTTAATTTTTTGAATTAATTTTCAACTCTTTGTGATAACCTCAGTTTTTCAGAAAAATTATAAAAAAAAGTGGATTTAAAAGTAAAATGTACCTCTTCTCTTCAAGCAAACACTAAGAGTACATTGAAAGAAAACATTGAAAGAAAACAAATTCATGAAATTTTTTTCTTTTTTATTAAAAAAAGAAAAAAAAAATACAATCTTGGCCCTTTGTACTCCGAAGCATGAAGTCTGAACGACAAAGAAACAAATTTCCATTACACGCGAAGTTACGTAAACGAAATTTACAAGGCAAAAAAGCAAACCGTCCATTAAAAGCCTCCAACCCAGAATTCCATCTCGCACTTTAAACAATCAACCCGAATTTCTATATATAAAAAAAAAACAAACCTTTCCATCCGGCCGTCGCTCAGCGGAAAAAGTAGGAATCCGCGCTTTAACGACGTCTTTTGTTGCGTCGGACCGAGTTCGCGCGCAGCCATCGAGTCACTCGCGGTGTTTGATTGGACTTTTTTAATAAGAGAGAGAGAAAGAGAGCCGGGCTGAAAGCTGGGCCGCGCGCCGCCGCTGCAATATTCAGCGCCGAGAGCGGCCCGTGTATGCAACCGTTTTTTTTTTCTTCCCCGCTGCTCGTTATACCCGCGAGATCTTGTCGTAATGAGCGACGCAAGGAGCGCGCGCGGAGGATCTTTTTTTTTTTTTTCAAAGAGTGCGTCCCTTTCTGGGTCACCTTGTTATCGGCCCGATGCGTTTGCATTCGCTGATACGAGGTTTACGATTTTTTTTTTTTTTTTTTTTGGGATTAAAGTCGATTGGGAGTTTAGGGCTGAGAAGTTTTATTTGGAAATGGACCGTTTTTATTAAAATCTTCGCGAGATGCATATTCGCGTTTTTTATTCATGTTTGCTTGATTTATGGAAAAGCCAGAGTACTGATGAAGGGAAAAAATGGAATAGGGCGTGAGAATTAATATTTATCCATCACTTTCTGAATATACTGTTTTTTAAAGGCAAATTAAATTTGAAACATTTTTGATAAGATTTTTCTTCTTTACTGAAGAACGCTGAATTGAAAAGTACTAACGATAATACTTAATACTCTTAATAATTGAGTGTTAAATACTTAGTGCATTACACACTTATTTTATCTTAATAGAAATTATTCTTGAACCGAAAATAATTCTAAAATTGTAAAAGTAAATAAACCAGCTTCTTATAAAACTATATATATAAATTCATAAATGAATTAGGGCGTCAGTAGATAAACCCGAGATATAAGCAGACAAGCCGAAAACTTAACCACCTCTAAAAACACGAAGACTTCCCGGCCTCTCGAAATTATCCGCGCGACACTTGCCGGGTGATGTTTCATTAAATAATTTCAATAATGATGCACCGCCGATAATTCCATCGGCTTCGGCTCTAATTAACGTCGGGCCTGCCGCCTTCGGCGTTCCCTCGGCGATGACACACGATCTCCCCCCCCCCCTCCCCGCGAAATTATTGATTACCGATTGTTCCACTTTTTATGCGGCTGCAATTAAAAAGTTTATAACGCATTATTTCCCGAGCTCTTATTTTAACCCCGAGCGCAACTAGTTTATATACCCATAGAGTTCCGATAATTCGATCCACTTATCGGTTTATCGGGCGGCGAAAAAATTTCGTGCTTATTAAAAAAGGCTCCCATCAATTGGCAAAGGCAAGGGGGGAGGGGAAGCGAAATGTTGTTTGCGAAAATAAGGCCGCTTTAAAGAGGAAAATTCTGCTCGTGAATATTCAGGAGGGGAGAAGTTAAGCGCGATGGCTTCATACGATTTCCTTATCAAACTTTAAAGCCATCTTCGGGTGAGATTCGACTGGCGCTTTAGGGACTGGGGATTTGAGAAAACTTGCCCCGAAGGACCGCGTAATTATTCCGCCAAGTTTTATCCGGCGTTTATTGAATTGCGATTTAAAAATGGATTCCGCGCCAAGACGGTAGACTAACATTTACAGGCATTTACTCAATTTTCGTATATTTTATCTACGTCTAAATATGAAAATCTAATGTATTCGAAGTGTACACATAACTAATATGTTATCTAAAATGAATTTTGTTCAAAGTAGTATATTCTATTTAAAAAAATGAAATCTATATATATTTTAAAAATTATTGATCTATCAATTTTTCTAAAAAAAACTATTGAAAATCGAAAATTTACTAAAATATTTCTTATAATTTTGTACATCAAAAGTATTTCCTACGAAACATTATAAAAAGTTAATTATAATTTCTATAATTAATTTTATCTTAATTTCTGAGAAAGAGATATTTTAAATACATCTCATTGTCAGTGATAATCATGCATATTGTTCTACCACATTTGTTTTTGTATTCGCATTACTTGATACAGTTTCGTATGCCTGCTGTCAAGTAGTACGAGCCATCAAGTAAAGGGAATATAAAAGAACTAAAAGAATTACAAAAAAAAGGTTTAAATTAAATAAATTTTGCAGTCTTTGAGGTCGTTCATTGTTTGATTTTTTCTACAATCGGCCTACTAATATTTGAATAAATATCTTTAAAAATTTTTAACAAAAGCATTACTTTTTAAAATATTTATATGCTATATATTCAACACAGTATTTTGATCTATAATAAATAGCTTCCTGATAATACATTCTGCTTTTGTCCCCAAAGTACATCAAACATTCATATTCGTTAATGCACCGAGCGTTATCGTTAAAATATAATAACTTTATTAAAAATAAATATAATCGTACGGAAAGTTTCCTCTCGAATCTTTCAAAGTGTACGCTCGCGGAAGTAATTACTAACTCGAATAAGATCATTAGCATTCGTGCTGACTAATTTATTTTGGTAATGGGTTTTTGACATGAGAAAACGTAATAATCGTAATTCTACGTAAATCTACATATCTGAGAGGACTTTTCCCTAAATTCTAATAAAGAGATTTTCGCAAGATAAAATTCAGCGATATCATCTGAATAAAATAGCTTTCAAAATTGAATTGCATAAAATGATATTCTTATCTCGATGCATTGATAAAAAAAATTTTTTAATTTGAATTTACGTTTTAAAACAAAGCATAAAAAATATATTTCTTTGAATAATTACAGTTTATTATAAATAATTTTTCCCTTTTACTCTAAAACATTTTCCGAATGTTTTTACAAAATGCTGAATGTACATATTTTTACTTTATTTTTTGATAAAAATGCAAACATTTTCATATCGAAATTTTTGAATGGTGCATATGCTTATCCCCCGTGTACTACAAAAACAGAATTCTTTCGCTCTTCCCCTGAAAACACTCAGAGAAATATTATCGACATTTTATCTCGCAACTGACAAGTTATATATACTCAAAACAACATTTCTATCAAAGCAAATCCCTACAGGCTTCAAACTTCCGTCAAACGCAACCATTTCTGCATATTCATTTTATTGTAACAATCATAATTTTCTATGAAAATAAATATCTCCTATTCACAAATCTTATAAAATAATAAAATACGTACTTTTGTCAAAAACGCTTATTCAACATTATTCAGCGCACAATTCCCGATAAAATTCAGAAAAATTTCCCATCTACATTTACCCTAAAAAAATTAACACAAATCCGCAAAGAGCAAAGTGAGACCTTATTCTCTATTTCCTTCCATAAAAACGAAGCCCCCCCGACCCGTGGCGCCGAGTCAGTTATCGTAAACACTGCGGCACTCCGACCGCAAAGACTGCATCCTCATCGAGTGGCCCGAGCAAATAAACACCCTCGAAAAACAAAGAAAGCGGCGATAAAAAGGAAGGAGAGAGCAGTACCCCGGGAAGAGGGAGGAGGGAGGGCACTGCAGCGGCAAGGCACGCAGCACTCACCTCGTTAAAGTCGGCGCGGGCGCCGAAGAATTTGGCATCGAGCGGCCGGTTGGGATGGTCGAGATGGGCGGACGGCAGACCCGGCAGAAGGCTGCTGCCACCGCCGGCGCTGCCCTTACCGGCCCGTTCCTTCTTCTTGGCGCGGGAGCGCGCGATGTGCGCCTCCATCCAGCTGCGGATCTTCGTCCCGAACATCGTCGTCGTTCGAGTCTGTCGTTACTGCTTCTATCTCTCTCCCTCTTTTTCACTCTCTCTATGTGTGTTGCGAGACAATATCGAAAAGCAAGCTGCTATGGGGAGAGAGCAGTTTTTATCGCTATAGCCTTTCTTTAGTCTAGGGCTCGCTTGTGCTTGGCATGCTTGCGTTGCGCTTTTTTTACTGAGCTCTGCGACGAGAATCCAGAATGTCTTTTCGAGATTTTAGCTAGTTTTTTTTTTTTTTTTTAGAGATGCTGATATTTTTTAATTGTTTTTTGGGACCGAAATAGCGGCTTGCATAATACTGACGGAAATCCTTATAAGAAAGGATGTGATAAAATAAACAGCTAAAAATATAATAAAGTCAATAAGTTGAAGGAAGTGTTAATCAAAGCTTGAGAAAGATTTGCAAAAGCAGAAATAACTTTGTCGTAACTATTTGTTTAAACAATCATTTAAAATTCAACTGCGGCTAGAAGCATAAAATACACTTTATAAAGCAGATGATTAAATCATAAAAGCTTTCGTAAAGTTATTTTAAGAAAGATTCAGTTAACAACTTTGCAAAGACAACTGAAGTCATATTAGAAGATACGACTACTGCTGCACGTCTGCAAATACTGCTGTAAACGTGATAGTGCAGCTGTACTTTTATATATACATGCCGTTGCGGTTCATAAAAGTCAACATAAACATTGAAACTTTTAACCTAAAATTTTACTATTTTTCAAATCGAAATATATTATCTGTCTTATTCGTGTATGAAGCAAATCAACTTTAGAAATGTAAAAAAATTTATAGCAATAAGGAAATATTATTTTCCTCCATGTTTGACGCATAAAATATTTGACTTTAAGTCCATCATCTATTCAAGTTGAGGGCAAGTTAAGTTTGTTAATGATAAGACTTTTGAGTGCTCCAAATCCACTGTCAAATGAAGCTCTTTTGACGTGGCATTTAGGCATGAAAGCTTCATAATCCGTGAAATATTAAACAGTTCAAGAATCGTTAATTCTGTTTAAAATGCAATTTTCACTTCCCGAGTTTAATAATAATTATCGATTCCGTTTCTGCTCAATTATTATTCATGAATGCAATGTTCTTATTTTAGAAAATAACATTGATTGGCAGTAGAATCAGATTCTATTACTGTTTCCGTAGCTGAAATACGCAGACATTCTAGATTCTCCTCGCTTATAGAAATTTACTCTAAAAATGATCTTGCAAATAAATTACTCTGACAATTGAAATTGTAAATATCTTACAAAGTAATTTATTCGATTTTCCATTTTCCTATAACTAAACTAATTGAGAAAATAATTTTTTATACCAAAAACAATCTATAAATATAACATTCTATCTCTAAACACTTATTCATTTTCTGATCAACCGTATTAAAAATATAATCCCGAGGCAGAGCTGTCACAGTTCGTCTTCAAAAACACTAATAATCGCCGGATTATCCGCGTTTCAGCGTTCGTATTAAGCGGACATTCGAACGTTCGTATTTCCGAGCAAAACCATATATCATAGTACTTCTGAAATGCGAATTTCCGGCAGCTCTGTGTACAATAGGTAGAAATTCAAGCTCCGTCACGAATTGCTATTGAGATAAAAATTGAGCTAGAACTAGTCGACAATAAGATCATAATTATTGTTGATTCAAAATATACTTATTAATATTATATTTATGCAAGTTTAGTTTTATTGTATTAGTATTATATTAAAGATAGAAACTTATATTCCTAGTAGAAATTAAAGTATTCTATATTTATAAAAAAAAGTACAACATTATTGAATAAAACTTGCCATTTATCTGCTAGGAATATTATATATTATGGTTTATTATTATATTATGTTATTATATAGATATTAGTTTATATTAACAATTTTATTTCTTTTACGACTAACCTGCAACCTAAAAAATTCAATGTTTATAAAACAGACTCCGTAATCTTTAATCAGTACCAAATCTAGCCTCCCCGCATTAAGAAAAAAAAAAAAAGACAAATCATATCCGTCAGTCTTAAAATTGCTATGCAAATATCACGTCATGCAAGACACAAACGACAGGCCTCCTTGTTTATTGAAAAACCACGTGTATCGCCAGCATTAATTTCCCAACTTTCTCCAATCCATAAATCCCCGGGGCGGCTCTCGCAGCGAACGAACGAACGAACGAGGCTCGCTCATCATCGTGAAAACCGGCAGCCAACGGCAGAGAGTATCGAACAATATATGTATATACATCAATCCAGCCCGGGCTCTCTCTCTTTCCACACAACAAACTACCCGCGATGCCGCCTGGGCAACAAAGAAAATTTCTCCGAGTGCATGAAAGGGGAAAGTAATGCGGCCACAAAAGGAGTAATAAAAAAGGAGCATCATAGAGAGTGTGTATATACTCACGTGCCGGAGGCCCTCAGCAGCAGCGGCAGCAGCAGCGGCAGCGGCAGCGGATGCGTCGTTCCGACGCGATCGGCCCGGCGAGGCTCCTCCGACGTCGACGCCGAGGCCTCGTCATTGTTGCTCTCCTGCGGAAAATAACCAGAGGAAAATGTATAGAGGAGCACCCTTGCGAATGGAGGCGCGCTTTCTCTCTCTTTCTCTGCCTATCGCCGCGCGATGCGTTTAATCTCGAGTGATAGGGGATAATTGCTGAGCGGGAGGCTGAAATTGCCGGCGGACGGGAATGCCGGGCGTAGATTTTCCGCGTGGATGCGAGAGAGAGAGAGAGAGAGTAAAGAGGTTTGTTACCGCGCTGAAAGCCCGAGCCTCGTTTTTGCAGTTTTCTAATGGGCTGCGGTAGTTTCGCCAAATGGGGGAGGGGAGATAAGTGAGATTAGCTTTTCAACCTTCGAATTAACGTGTCTGAGTTTAGGTTTCTCTGGAGCATTTCATTTTTCTCAGTTGCTTGGTATTCTTTTAAGAAATTAATTGGGTGTCCGGAATTGGCAATGTAACGTAATTATTATTGTCTTTTTAATACAAGTTCTCCTAAAAAGTCTGATTAATGCCTATAATGTAATTTCCACTTTGCTTCAAATTTCCTCTTATTAAAAGTCAATATTGAGTGATAGGTAAGTTAATTATAATAAAATTTCAAAGATTTGATTAAAGGAAGAATTTTGAAAAAAAATTCAAAAATTCACTTGAAAGTCAAAGCAAACTTTTCTTTTGACATAAATCAATCACGTCACTCTTTTCTAAGTAACTTAGATTTTCAATTAACCCAGAAGCTACAGCCGTAATTATTAAAAGTTGGCCTTGCAACTGAATAAACAACAAGCAACAGCACTCTGCGAAATTTATATGCACGAGGGGGTATATATACACGTAAGCAAGTGCACTGATTTTCGGACGGACAGCCGACGCTGGTCGAGTGGAACTGATAGGGTGTCATCATGTACTTGCAAAGAGCTTATGGTTCTATTTGAAGCTGCCGTACGTCCCGGGCAACGGAAATTAAACTCAAATTGCTTCTCAAAAACTAATTTGCTGTTTTCGCTGCTGCTGCAAACAATATAAACTATTTTACGCGTTGCTAACGGGAAATTATACTGCTTCGAAAACATAAGAACGTTGATTTCCAAAGAAACGTCCGCATAAAAAATTACGAGTATACACCGTCGTGCGAACAAATTCATTTTACAAAGCGGTAGCTTGCGAGGGAGTTTTGTGAAAATTCCTGAACATTTTCAGCGAGCTATTTAACATAAAGCACTTAAAAACCGGCAAAACCCGCGCAGCTTGATGCGAAAGTTCGCGCGGGCTTTCTTAGGATTCAAGCCCTTCTCCCTGCAGGACAATAGGGGCAGAAGTTCGTCGTGACTTCTGCCTCGTTAGCGGACCCGGCATTATTTATCAGCTCATACTCTGCAATAAGTTATTTTTCTGTTGAATCGACTCTTCGGATCTCGAGGCTGACGAATAATTAAGCCGTTTTCTCAAATTTATAAAGCTTTTTAATGTATCCGCTGCCAATGGCTCTTAAAAGCAGTCAATTTATCGATCGATGCAAATTATTGAATGAAAAATTTTATGAAGATTATTAATTTTATTCTGCCTTTAGAAAGGGTTTTTGCCTTATTTATGAAATACTTATCGTTAATTACAGCTATTGCAATTTGTAAACCATTACTTTGTTTGAAAATTGGTAAATCACATAATTTACGGTCATTGGAATGATAACTATTCATTACAATATCTCGTTAAAACGTCAAAAGCTTCTTTATAAATTTTAACGCCAATTTATTCGACGACGTTCAGCCGCTAAATCAGGCGATTAATCACCCCGCGGATATCGGACGATCCAATTTCTCGATTAATAGCTCGATACCATAAAAATTCAATATCCTTTTCGAACGCGATAATAACAATCGCCGCGAAAAGCTCTTTTATACATTAACGCGACGCGGCACAAGAACTTTTTTAATTGTCGAACGTTTCATTCGCCACCCCCCCTCCTCGATATCGCCTCCCTCGAACAACAGGTGCATTATGCGACAGCTCATTGTCGCGCGAGTTCATTGACTCGAGCAAACAGTAAGTAATCGGAATTATACTCGCCGCGCGCAACTTCGTCGCCTATCTCGCGAAGATTCAGTTCCTCGATTTCCAGGGCGAAAAATAAAGCGAGGAGCTGGAGGAGCCCGGATGTATATTGCTGCCTCGTCGCGATAATGACAGGATAAAGGGACAACCAACATAGTCGTCCTTTAATCAGGAGCACCGCCGAGCCGTGTAATTTTCTCACGTTCGGAGGAAGCCAAGCGCCTCGGATGAATTTTTCCTTTTTTTTTTTAATTTAATTCAGACGCTCTCTGGACGCTCTAATTTACGCTGACAATTTGTTGTAACGAGGGACGATTCGAGCGAGCAACAAATCCCCTAATTGTAATGAAATATGCCGCTGTCGCCGGTAAGCAAGATAAACGTTACTTTTATTCAAATTAACTGGACTCGCGGGCTTTTTTTTTTCCTTGCACAGGACAGGAGAATAATAGTAGAGGATTAAAGTCGATGGAGCGTCATGAAGATATAAAAAGCATGTTAATTATTGAAGCTCGCGCTCGCAGTGCACACTGTAAGTCCTGTATTTTTTAAATTTAGTTAGGATTTGTATAGTTCCATTAAAAATTCTATTTTAATAATAAATAAATAGCGTGCTGTGATTATTAGTGATATTATCAAATATAGTTTTAATTTAATTCTATGTAATTATTAGATCAAGTATCAGCTCTAAATCAAATAACAATTATCATGTGATAATTATATTATAATTATCACATGATAATATAATATAATTATCACATAATAATATAATATAATTAATAAAACGTTTCATCATTTTATAGTAACGTACTCTTTAATCCAAAATTTAAACAAATATTACGAAAATTAAGTTTTTTTTCACGTAAATTAATATAAAAATACTCGAGCTTTCACATAAAATCATTGGAGTACTCTTCTAAAACGCCTGAATATTCATAGGCATGCAAATCCCAAAATAATCTAGTCCTAAACTTAACCCCCCCCAGTGTAACTTTCACGACTGGACTGTTTTACTTGTAAAAAAAAAAATCGAAATACACAATTTTTTCGACGGCAATTCCAATATTGTCGGCCAGACACTTTCCGCTGATCACGACTCACGATTCATGCAAAAAAAAAAAAAAAAAAAAACAATGGCCGTATGTAAATCCTTTTATCCTTACTACGAGCTGCAGCAGTTTCCCTACGGCACTTTACGCGCTGAAAATCGCATTTGCATGCAAATTTTTAGCCCTTTCAATTTTCGCTTCGATCCGAATTTTCTCTTTTAATTTAAATAAATGATATACGGTTAAAACTTTGCACGGCGGTGTACTGCTCTTCCGAAAGCGCAAACTGTGCAATGTGTTCTTGTTGTAAAATTTCTACGTTACTTTGCAAATTTACCGGTGCGATGTTCCGCATTTAAGATACGTGAAATATTTTTGATTAAAAGAGTCTTTTGAAAAGACATGTTCAAACAAAAAAAAATATTTTTTGTAACTAAAATTAAAATCTCTACTGTGAACAATTTTAATCAATTTATATTATTAAAAAACTTTTTATTTTCATTTCGATTGCCGTTAAATCCAAATAAAACTCAATATAATCAAGTCAATATAATCAATAAAATTTGTTAAAAGTATGCGATTAATTAGAAAATAAAAGCTTCAATAACTATAAAATGTCCGATTATCGACTAAAGAGCAGTTTACTGCAACACCCCACCTCCCTAAAAATAAATCCGCCCCCCCCCACCTAAAACAACTCAACCCAACTCGTCATTCAATAAATCCCGCCCAAGTTTACCAAAGATCCGCATTCCAGCCTGGCGAATACTTATCGAATCCGGAGCCGGTCAAAATCAAAGCTGCCTGGGGAAGTTTTCCGCGACTCGTCGAATTTCCCATTACACTACCCAACATTAAATTCCGATAGATAATAATGCGCATTCCGAAGCTGCTCCGATGCGGCTCTCTCTCTCTCTCTCTCGCGGGCGTATATACGTATAGCTGTAGGAGGGTTTTAATCGAAAGCTCGCGCTGGTCGAGTGGCTTTTCTGCATCCGGCGTTTCGCTGACTAAAACAACCAATTCTCCTGGTCTGGCTCTCTCTCTCGCTTCTGGCTTTTAAAGAACGACGGTATTGCTTTATCGTCGAGACGAGTAGTATTTGTTGTTTCGGAGAGAGAGAGAGAGAGAGAGAAAGAGAGAGAGGAGTTGAGAAAATGTTGGAGAGGCCGGAATTGAAGTTAGATGAGGCGAATTTTTCTAAGGTTAGTCGAATAGCTAATTTATAAGGTTTATTATTTTTTTCTAGTTATTAAATTATGTTGTTAAAGTTTTTAAAAAGAAAAAAAGAATTTATTAAGAAAATTGAAACATTCGTTCTTTATCACTGAAATTTTGTTTGAAAAATATGACTTTTCAAAATAATTATGTTAAATTTTAAGTGAATTTCTTAAAACTTATGAAAATACAATAAATTCAATACATTCTTTTCACTATATCCACGTGACTAATACCATTCGATAATCGTTGCATAATGATCAACATTCGACTCGCGAACAAAACTGAGATGAAGACACGTCACAGTCACTTTTTATTAAAAATTACACTGAACGAATACCGCTAATTCTCTCGAAAGGGAACTTTTAAATTTTCATTATTCAAATTTTTCGAAGCCGTCTTCGTAAATAAAAACGCGCTCCAATCACGCACACCTCGTAGCCTCAAAAAAATTTCAAACACCGAACCAAAAATCAGCCCGAAAACCGAATTAAAATCCCCGATTGATCAACCTCACCCCCGCCCCAAAATTCCCCAATAAATATACTAATCGCCGGAGGCTCAGCCTCCACGGCGGCATATTCCATTAAAGCACTTTTACCCCCTCCCAAGTATCGGCGACCCTCACGTGAGACGCTGTTTCGCAATCGTTACAGCAGCGCGTCGCGCTCAGCATCCTGTAATCGAAGCCACGCTGCTGCCGGGTGAGAGAGAGAGAGAGAGAGAGAGCCGCGGCGTATATATAATCCGGCGCTTCGCGCGCGCTTGTTTACCCCGCGTCGTCCGCCGTGAAACGCCGCGCCGGCCGGGACTCACCTGCAAAAACCGTGTGCCTGGACGGCAGCAGCTCCTCCTCGAATTGTGTCTCAGCGAGAGTCGTGGCCGCTCGTAAGTGGCTCTCGCTAAGCGGTGCGCGCGGCAGAGAAAAGCCGGAAGCGGCGGCGGAGGAGAAGAGAGCGAGAGAGGAGCGAAGCTCTCCCGTGCGGCGCAGAGTCGTGACTGCTGCAAGGATCGTCGTCTTCGGCGGCGGGGGTGCAACCGCCGACTGCCACCCCCCACCTCCATGCTTTGCTCTCGGCGGCTCTCGCGCCGCCTATACGGCTCTCTCTCTCTCTCTCTGTCTCTCTCGGTCTCATCAATACTATTACAGGTCGAGTTCCGATTACGCCTCGGCGGGCAGGCTTCTGTGTGAGTCGGGGTCCCCGCGCGTATACGTATTCCCCCGCGTGCACTTGCGCACTGCGCCCCGGAGCTTTCGGCCTCGCTCCGTCTCTCTCTCTCTCTTCCTCTGACGTGCCGGTCTCTGTGTGTGCATAAAGAGAGAGAAAGTGAGTGTGGAGAGATACAGCGCGTACAGAGGGGCCGCGTCTGCGTGTGGGTGTGCAGGGAGATAGAGGCGGCGAGCGTGCGCGCGGAAAAGGATGCTGAGAGAGAGAGAGAGAGAGAGAGAGAGAGAGAGAGAGAGAGAGAAAGTCTGCGCGTACGCGTGTGCAGCGAGCGAAAGAATGGGTGAGTGAATCTGCGTCGGTGGAGGTGTATATGCTTATGAAGGTGGGGTGTGAGATGCCGGGAAACTTCCGCGCTGAATTGGTTAAGTTTGAGGGAGCGAAGCAGTGCTGGCGCGGTTCCTGGATTTTTCTTACTCTCCTTCTCTCGCTTTCTCTCTTACTCGGAGCGGCGACGACGACGAGCGGATGATGAAAAATGTATAGGAGCCCCGGCGCTTTTTTTCGCCGGGAAAAACGACGTACGCCAGCTTTGTTTACGAGCCGGTCGACCTCCGCCTCCCCCGATGTGTTTTGTGTGCCGTTCGGCTGTTTGGAGCTGAATGGCGAACGATGCGCTTTTCGGGCGTTCGGATTTAAACGGGTTCGGTTCGAGGTTTTCGAAATGTTTGAGGTGGAAAAATCGGGGCTGTTGACTCTAATACGGGCAATGTAGGAGACGGCGAGATGTTGGCGGTAAAGGACGATTGCGAATTAGAGGTATTATCGTTCAGTGGAGGATCATTTTATTGGCTATAAATAATTTTATATGAATTGATTTTTATTTATTTTTCATCCAATAATGTTACCAACTAAAACATTCTAAAATTCATAAAACTTAAATGAAATTAAAACAAATATTGATCATTCATTGAAAAACTAATAACTTTTTTTTACGTTTACTCTTCTCCTGAACGGTTCGACTTTTGCAAAGCCCATCTCACGTAGAAAACTCGTAGAGTTGTAACGCTTTGTGAACGCTCTATGTGAGCTGCATGCTGTTCGTTGAATTTTAACGAACAGCTCGAATTTTTCAACCATGAAATCGTCTGTGAAATTTTCGACTCAATTTTGATCATAGCAACCGATGCAGTAGAATTTAATGGGACTGAGATAATGCACCATTATCGTACTTAATGTTCACGTTTTTTTTAAATTTATCTGTAAATTCAAATCCTGAAATCCTGATAATTCTTTTCAAAAAGAATAATTTTTCACCTGAAAAAGTAAAGGTTTCTTTCGTACAATTAAATAATCAGAATTAAACAATTTTCCAAAAATGCGATCTAATTTTTCTCAATTATTATTGTTTTAAATTTCTCAAGATCATTACTAAAAATATCCGCATTCCAAAATAATCAATTAAAGCTCTTGTTCAAACGAATCTTGGTAAAAGATTTAATTCGAAGAGCTCGAATTTTGGTAATCTCTCGCAATAAAGAACGGTGTGGACTAAGGATAGCTATTCGTTTCAATCTCTTTCACGATATAGCATTCCTTTTTTTTCTAGGCTAACAGGAAAAGTGTCACAGATACGAGTCCGGAATTTCGATAAAACTCCATGAGGTCTTTTATATAAAAGAAGGGAAACAGCTCGTCTTGCTCGATAGCGAATGAGCTGTAATTTTGAAAAGGGTAGGTAGCTGGAAATACCAATTTGGATAATTCCGCTATTTTTCCTAAATAACCCCTCGGCGTTTTATTTATACTTTTTGATGACAGCTTGTAAAATTTACATAATTCTTTTTTTAACAAGATATCTATTATTTTTTATTAAGTATAGTATCGAATAATTTTTATGTGCTATTATTATGTATTTTTGTGTACGAATAAAATATTAACGCGGTAATCAAGAAATATTACGCGGAGTTTCTAATTAATTGCAGAATAGTTTTAAAGAAACAGTTATAGAAATATAGGATTCGATCCAAATTTGATAATCCGTTCAGTTCCTGATTTCAAAATTTTGGCAAAGCTTTTAAATTTACATTTCGACCACTAAAAGCATTTCAGCAATTTATTTCTAAGAAATCTTGACTTTGAATTAAAAAATAAAAATGATGCAAAATTCCTAATTAATAATCTATATTATACATCTTGAAAATTCCAGAATGTGCATTTCCCAAGAAAAGCAGAAAACATTTAAGATTCATAATTATTTATATAATATAATAAAATCTAATAAGCATACGGAGGCACTAAAGAAACGTTCAAAGAGACCACTATTATTTAATACAGATCGTAACACATGGCATAATCACTATTAAAGATGTGAGAGACACGTGAGCATGACGAGAGTCTCCAGTCTCGTTGAGAGTCTGTACTGAACTCAGGATTCTCGACCTAATCTCGGGAAATCTTGAGTTTTCAAGGGATATTATTCGTGCAAACAAAATTACATCTCAATTAGCTCTTACCAGGAAAAAAACACCATCCCCTTTAACATTATTATTTTTTCTTTAAAAAAATAAGTAAATATGGCTCGTAAATTTCGAATCTTTTGTTGTTTTGAAAGTTTTAACATCTATTCCATCATAAAAGAGAGTTTCGTATTGCTTATCGCAGTAGAATAATTAAACAAACTCATACCCCTCAAAAAGTTGTGTACTTTCATAATTACGAATCGTTGGAGCGCAATAAATCATCCACCGACGAATTTTAAAGTTTGACGGCAACTTTAAAACAAAATAAAGCGAGCAATGCTACTTGCAGTTACCAAAATTTCGTAAGAACAAGTTTGATCTGTTATATATCCGTGTATTCGGCTAAACTTCAACGGTGAAAAAATAAAAGTAAGGCAGAAAGCAAAAGAAAATAAAACTCGTTAAGTATTCATGATATTTTCCAACAAACTTATCTGGTCCGCGAATTTTTCAAACCTCCATCTGTGCAGCATCAAAAGTTTCTTGCGGTAAATGAAAAAAACATATTTTTCACGGGTGCAAATAAAGAGGAAAAGTTTTCGTAAGAACATAATTCTTCTTTAAATATCTGCCAAAAGTCAGGTGTTTAAAAGCGACATAAAGATTTATCGAATAGAATATTTGAATAATTTCTTGCACCAAGCAGTATTTAAAACTTAAATTTATTCTTAAATTATCTGCGAGAATTTTATTAAATAATCAAATTACTCTGAAGTGGACTGCACTTTCATTATAAAATTAGAATAAAAAGCTTTTAGCAAAAAATTTCGTCTCTAATTTATTGATCACACAATTAAGTTCTCTCTGTTTTTTTAAATCTCAAGTTCTATCCAAATGTAACATTATCCGATAACTTTTTTACCAGCGTTCAAAAATGAAGACAAATCTAATCAATACCTAACGCACAACTCGAATAAATGAAGAAGCTACCTTTAGCCAATCAACCGAAAAATACTAGAAAAACAGAAATTCGACACAAAAGCTCGTCCCCCAGTAACCGCATGAAAATATTTGAAGCACAAAAATCAGCAAGACGTATCCCCTGCCCCAGAAACTTCTCTCCGCTGCGCGAGAAACTCCTCGCGCACAAAAAGCGCGACGGCGACGGCGGCGGCGGCGGCGGCAGAGAAAGAAGCGCTCATTTATCACGACGAGAAAGAGCGGTGGCAGCGGCATCCCCTCAAAACGCCGCGCGTCAAGTCGCTGGAATGACTCTACATCGGCCTCCCCCTAAAAGGGGGAGGGGGGGTGGCAGGAGGGGGCGGTCGGCTGAATTGCGCACGCGTTAAACGGACTAAAACGCCAGACACGCGCTATCGAGCAACTAGCTCCGGGCTGACCGGTTTTAAAGCTCGCGCCCGAGAGAGTCGTATTCGAAAAGCGAAATGTGGATTGGGGTGCCTTGAAGAGGGGGGGAGGAATTGACGGAAGTGACGAATGCTGCTTCGTTTATTTTTTATGAATCCTTTTTATTTGGAGGTATAAGAATATAGAATTCCGCGAGCTCGTATATAAAATACCTTTCTATGTGGAATTGTTGTTGTTCGTAGGATTTATCATCGCTGCTTTTTAACGAAGAGAGAAGTTCTCTCGTATAAAATAGTATCTTATTTAACTCTCTTATCGAGGTAATGGTTGTACATAATGTATAGTATCTTCTTAATGTTAAGGCTTTATACTCAATTAGCTTTAATCCTCGGTCGGCTTGAAAGTCGAGAGGTAAAACAATTTATATAAATTGGAAACTTCAGCACTTATTGTAATGATTAAAGCGAGTGAAGTAACTGTTCAATTATTGAAGAGCACTTTTACGTATTCGACAAGTAGTCGCTTAATATATACGTCATTACAGGATTAAACTTTAGTATTCTAATCGATTAACTAAAATGGAAAAAATTACATTAAAATTCGCTGTAAAACATCACATAAAAATTGTTTATAAATTAACTAATTTACGCTTAATGAAAAGCCAGCTATGTAACAATTATGTTATACTATAATAATAATACCGTAAACTGCAGCATGGTATTAGAATAATTTGTATTAAAATATCGATATCGCCTTTATAAATATAAAAGCTATTAAAAATTTCTTTACGAAAAGTAAAAATTTTGCTTCAAAGTTTTTTATTGGGTCATTCCATAAATGCTCTTTTTAATGAGGAGATAAATTACCTGAATGCACTTGCGGTAAAAGAGCAGGTAGCGTAAATTTACCTTGTTTCTTTTTTCAGTGCAAGTCAATTAAGAATTTTGTTTACGTTAATTTTGAAAAACAGAAGCATAAGAAACCGCATTGTTTCTGGGATAATCCAATAATTACATCAAATATTCGCCATTTACGCGTCTTAAAACTTAGTATCTTAAAATATTTTTAAAAAATGTCTTGTTTTACGCAGTAGGTACTTAAGGCTATATATAATCTTACTGCACGACGCTCAATATCACAAACAGCATTCCCTCCTCGCACATTTCTCCTCCCGATACTTAGAAAAAAAAAAACAGTAAAAGCTAACTCAGGTAGTTAAGTCGCAGTTTTCGGATCCGTAAGTACAGTGGTCTCCTCCAGCGTTCCTAAATTCGCCCTCATCAATACCTCCGCGATGACCTTCTCCGCGATGATGGTCTGCGTCCTGGACGATCGTTTCAATTTCGACACGACGTACAGCCCGAAGCGATCCAAATCCGCGTGTTCGGGGTCGGCCGTCGTCGCGGTGATCATCGAGTGCGGCCGCTTTCCTTTCCAAATCGGAGCCAACGGCGGCGGCTCCGAGGAGTTGAAGATCTCCTCCCTTCTGGCGCTCAGCACGGGAATGATGGTTCTGCTGGTGGTGGTGGTCGCGGGGCCGTTGGTTGTCGGGCCGTTGATCGTCTCCGAGTACACGGCGTCGATTTCCAAATTCAACGCGGGACCCGAAGTGCCGGCCGCTGGAGCGGCGGGAATGCATGGAGTAGCTGGCCGGGAAGACGGTGGCGACGGTTGCTCGATTTTTACGTTTGCATCTGGTATGATTGTCTGGAAAATAAAAATATGGAGTTTTATGATTAATCAGCGAAATTTATATAAATAACGAAGAGGGAATGAAAAATACGGGTGATTTTATTAAATTGATCGTATGTCTTTCTCTAACGACTTGTCATGTATAGCTACAACAGAAAACTATTTTAGGTAATCGAACTGTATTAAATTTTTTTTACTGCATACTGTTTTTATTCCGTTAAATGGCCGATACTTCTTTGTTTTTTCAACCGTATAATTTATTCAACACAACAATATTGACAACATTAAAATACACCGTTTGCACAATACAATTAAATTATATATATACGTTTTCCCCAGGCGTATGCTGCGAGCTAATACATAAAGTGATTTATGCATTCATTATGCTAAGTTAGCATTACAAGGATATTAATTAATTTTCTGGCGCCTAGCAACAGGTTCCGCAAGAAGGAATTAATATAAAATATTTTAGTCTCTAATTTTCTTTTCTCTACCTTCAAATTGATATTGTAAAAGAGTAAGTAAAATGTGACCATCTGGTGAATTTTTTGCGATCTCAATTTTCGAAGCTCCAACGAGGAACTTTACGCGAATGGATTTAGAAGGATCCAAAGTTTCGAGAAGAAAAAAGTACGGAAGCACTCGAGAATTGAATCGGCATCAAAGCGAAATTTTCCGCATACTTTTTCAGACTCCGCTTGCAAAAAAAGAAAAAGGAGCGCGCAAAAAACCATACCGAAAGTTATCCCCCGTGTTGAAACGCGCTTCTCCTGCTCCTTAATAAAAGCCATTAAACGGAACAAGGAATTTAAAATATTCAACGTCGAGCGAAATATTTCGCCGGGGAATTCCGTCGATCAGCTCGCTTTACTTTTCGCTTACGCCGGTTTGGGCTCCGACGGAGAAGATAGCGGGCCGACGTGCATTAGAGGGATTAGAGCTATTACGGGGTGTGGTTTTTGCGTCGCGCTTCAATGCAGCACGGCCGGCTGCGCTCTGACCCTTTGACAGCTGAGCCGGCGTAAGTGATATTAATTTTTCGACGCCGGAAAATCGACTCGTCACTCCGCCGTAAGTCAGATTATGAGCCTCGCGCTTGCGGTGCGTTAATTGTTAGGTAATAACTTTTGTTTAATATTCGTTATCGATTCTTCGTGAATTATTATACGTACTCGATGGAGATTCTCTTCTAGGGACTATAATAAAATTTATTATAATAAATTAAGCCACAATTGCTACTTACAACAGTTAATAACGTGTTAAAAGCTATGCCGCAGCAAAGCTAGTCAAATACTGATAAAATTATGCTTGCGCTCAAACTTGATATAAATACAAGACAATGATAATGTTATGTATACATTAAACCTTTTTTGACATTTATTTTTTTTTTAATTCCGTAGACTTGCAATGAAACGCTTATAATCCCCTCTCTCAGTCTAAATGTGTTAGCGCTGTTACTAAAGGTTTACACGGCACTTGTTTTTAAAGTTCATATTTATAGACACAACTAAAATACAAAATTATTATTATTAACTAAATTAGAACGTAGTGAAAATTGATGGTAAAAATGTACTTCTAGCCGAATCACTGCGTGTGTCGGACCTCGAAGTAACTCGTTACAGTTCTCTAGCCGAATCACTGCTTGTGTCGGACCTCGAGAGAGTTGGAATGAACACTGAGCGATGAAGTTTTCATCTTTGGCAAAATACCTTGGACTCAGTCAGGAAGGGATAGATTTTATTACAAATACGTGTCCCAAAGCATCCTTAACTACCTGGAAATCCCGTTGTTAGAATTTCCACAGTTGAAAAAAGGTAGGAATAGGAAAGGATGTTTAGAATGTGTTTTAGCATGCTGAATAATAAAAAAAAAGCTCGAAAGCGGCTAAACACTTCGCTCAAAATATCGATCATTAAGGTGCAACAATTAACCAGACGGGTCTGTCTTGGGACAGTCATAAAGGGTACTCGGGTTTGAGAGAGTGCAGGTATGCCAAAGAGAGATACGAAATATAATTCTTAATATTAAAGTTCAAAGAAAATGGATTAATTTAAATTTTTTCATCTTGAAACTGCTTATATTTACCTATATTTATGAGAATTTAGTTTTATTTAATAATTTATGAAGTGAATAAAATACTCTTTTTTTATCCGTAATTTAAAATTTATATTATAGATCCAGTTGTGTGAAATAAAATACATATATTGCTAATAAAATAAAAAAAAAATAAGTAACGCATTTAAATTAAAATTTTTTTATTGTTAGCGTTATTAATTTTATTTAAAAACCTTAAAGACTAAAAAATCCACGTACGTATTTTAAGGAATCCATAAAATAAAGTCTCCTATCTTACGCGAAAAAGGATGTACATTGATGTACGCCTGCTTTACGCTCCCGCGAATGCAGATAAAAAGTGTACCGAGTAAAATGCATTTTCTTATCTAAAGCCTCAGAATTATTTCTAGGCCTACAGTGTGCAGTACGAGACGTAATGTCTCACATTTACAGTGCGAACCTATAAAAATAATTTGAGCTCGATTTTCGATATCACCGAGTAATGATAACTCGGGTGATTTGGCATGAAATCACCCGTAAGAGGAGCAGTTATTTACCGGCACCATCTCCTTTTAGACTTTTCACAGTGATATATGGAGCACTACATTGAAAATTTTTCGTTATATTAAATTCCAGTGCAACTCTATTACGTGCGGTTTAAAAATATGACTCCGTACTATTGAAAGTGGGCGTCTTTAGTTGCCTTCCGTAAGTGTGAAATATCTCGTTTACGGTCCAATTTCAAGAATTTTTTATGCCAAAAATGTACTAAAATATATGTAGGATTATTTCTATTATTACGGTTTTATGTGAGTCTTATTAAGCAAAATAGGTCAAGTGTCTTAACGTTGGATGTACGAGGGGCGTTGAAAATTATAATTCTCCACGTTCCGGAACAAACAATAGTGTAACGAAACTCTAGAAGCCGTGAAGACATTAAATTAAATATAAAATAACTAAAATACCTTATTAAAATTTCATAGAAAATGTACATATTAATTAATTTAAATATAAATGTTTTCCGACTCAAAATCAAATGTATTATTTGTTGTAAAATATTATAGAATACAGAATAAGTAAAAAATTTTTGATTTAAAAAAAATAATTATTAAAATTATGTAGTTCTTTTTAATAATTTTTGCCCAAAAACCTATTATTTTAGTAGAGTTTTTAAATTTTAATTTTTGGATATATTTCTTGCTAACTATAAATCATTGATAATTAAAAAAAAATTAAAGTTACCGTATCTTCCAAAAATTCCATAAGATTATCCGCGTTGTGATTGACAATCTTTCCATCGCAATCAACGCTGGCAAAGCTTTCCGTCGGAGGTTCTTCCAACCAGTAATTAGCAGACATTCCCGGCGGCGGATCACTGAAGTCCTGCTGTTCCACGACGAATTTCAAACTGTCGTAGTACCATAGCGACGGCGTATACTTGCTCTGCTTCACTCCCGAATTCTTGGCAAAACTGGTAGCTTTTCGTACTTTCTTGTACTCCCTCCTGAATCCCGTCCTCAGCGCGTTGATCTTCCTCATGACGCTGTTCTTATCCGCCCGCGGATCGATTTCCCGCATCTTGTCGACCAAGGCATTGTAGGCCTTGTCCTTGACGCTCTTGTTCCTGTAGTCCTTATTGCTGTACTTCCACAGGCACTGGTGCGCCTGATAGATCTCTATGAATTCGCAGATGAACTTCTTCGATTCCTGCATCTCGCTCGGCCTCAGCTCCTCCACCTCCACCTCGTCCGACATTTGAATTTTTGGCGCGCGCGTCTGCGCACACGCACACTTGTCGCCGCCCGGGTGAGGCTAGGCACGTCCGAGTGCCTGCGCGCGCCGAGTTAACCTTTCCGCTCTCGCAGTGTTTTCAGCTACTTATTGACTACTCCTCATCGTCCCTCGTGCGTAATTCCGTCGCTGCACTTTTGCTTACGGCAGGCTCCGATTCGATAGGTGGTATCACGCGGTCTTGATTGGCAGGTTAGTATTCGCGGAACGTCACATGGGTCCGTCGGAATGCCTCGTTTTGCTTCGACCGCAGTTTCTAACGACGATAATCGACGATAATTAGAACGTTTAAGGCGAACGAACTTCGATCGTCGAAGAGCACAAGGCACTCGTCACCACTTGGCGTTTACTATTTTCCTGCTGTCTCTCGCCATCGCTCGCAGTTGATGCTCTATAGGTGCGCGCTCTCTACCAACGAGGACGCAACTGTGGAGCGTTGTACACTTGCCAACGCAGTCCGCTGGCGTCACCTACACGTACAAATACTTAGAAAAGAGGCGAAGGAACGAGCAGTGGATTCGGACGTTTCCCGGCGTAATAAAGCATTGTTTTTTTCGAGCTGCTTTTTTCAGATCGTCGGTGTACGGAAGAGAGACGTGTGGCGAGGACTGAAAGCGAAAGGACCAGTCGATGGAGTTAAAAGATGGGTAGTAGCTGCGAGGCATCGGAGGCAGACTCGCCGGCACCTGTGTCTGGATGTGAGTATCGCTCCAGGGGTTTATTGGTTTTTGTTTGCTCGCGCCACGCCAGCCGGAAAAAAGGAGAGTTATATACTCGCCGGAGTGCATTATCGGGCGAATAGTCCTCCGCGCTTTTTGCCCTATTCGCCTGTTTAGCTGCCTATGGTGCCGGTGGAGTTTTGTAGACGACGTCGGGGGGGGAGGAGGAGAAAGCGGTGTAGTCTTTTTTTTTTATTTGTTCGCGGAAAAACTGCGGATTTCAGGATCGTTTGGAGTTACTCCGCAGGTTTTGCTGTGCAAAAAATATGCCTTTTTAAAATAGCTATTTCAAATAAAAAGAAATTAGATTTCGTAATACAGTAATTTAATATGAAAAATAGATTAAAAAATAATAAATTACGTTTTTAATTGCACAACAATTGTTAATATATTTATATCATAAAATATTTATAAAATAACTTCGATTTCATTCAATGTATTAACAACACACTTTTATTAAACATTGTTCTAAAAAAATAACATCTGTTGGCCGCATTTTGTAAAAGTTTCTTTGATAGGAACATAATGTTATTATTGCTTGCAATTTATAGGCAACCCGTCGTAATGAATAGTTAAATATACGGACCTGAAAAAATATTTATACTAACAGAAGCACGGCATCGTTTCGAAAATAGCACTAAATAAAGTTTGATGGAATATCTCTTGTAGGAACTTTATTTACTGCTGTGACGTTTACGAGAATTTTTACATCCCCTTTTAAAGACCTCTACAAAAGCTGACGACTTTTTTTTCTTTTTTAAATAGCTTTTTCCGTAAATTCAGCTTAAAGTCTAATAAAACTTTTATCATTGTTATAGTAAATGTAACATACCATAGCTACTGAAATTTGGTGAACGTTCTATATTTCTTTTTTTTACAAAAATTTCTGGATTTGTTGTTAAAGCAACGCGAAAATATTCGCGATTCATACAATTCTATTTTTACTCAATTACTCCCTTCTAGAAAACATTAACAAATTTTCCTGCACTCCTAACACTTTTAAAACGCAGTCGACAACTTCCATTCGAAAGTAAAAGGCAACGTACATATTTTTCGAGCGACTATAAATTTCGCTCAACAATAATTATACTCCGTGAAAAACAAAAAAATAAAAACCCGTTCCATCGAAAAATAACCTCGGAGCGTCGAAAAATTCCAACGCGAATTTTCCATCTCGTATTTTATTTAAAAGTAAACGCTGCCACTCGGCGAAAAGTTTTATCATTCATTTATATTTTACGTTTAAATCGACTCCGGGCATCCGCCGCGAAACGTGTGCATCTCTGCGTGTGACGCAAGATTTAAAAGGCATGAATACCCCCATTTATAGATCCGCCGAGATTCATATTGTACTCAAAAATTGATGTCGCTACCAGAGAAATCCCTGCGCCTACCTGCTCCGGACGAGTTCGCTGCACTCTTTTTTGAGCCTCTTTATTTTATCTGACGTCGGCTCTTTTTCGTTTGGCTCGCTGTGGATTAAATTTGTAAACATATGTCACTTTTCATGTAAAGAACCTAATTTTGCTACCTCCTACAGAGGAAGTTTTGTAAAAGTAAAAGTTTTTTTTTTTTTAAATACGTTAAAGTGTATTTTCCGGTGTTTGGAAGCAAAATACATTGCTCTCCTTGAAAGATGTCTGTTGGATATGTGGAAATCTCAGCTTCTATTGAACGAATTTTTATCGTAGATGTATTTAATTTTTTTGCTTGAGGTTAAAAATGAAGAAATTAAATAAATTACTATTAATTTCATAAAATGACATTTAACTTTTTTATTTTATTTTAGCATTCATAAGTAATGTAATAGGACGAAATATTAATCATTTTTTTAACTGTAATTTCAAAACTTTTCTAAAAATTTACTAAATTTAGACGTGGTATATTGCAGTGAACAATGACTTGCTTTTACTAATGAGTCATCTTACTTCGAAGCATGAGTATCTAACTAGCTTTAATGTTACATCACTATATAGTTTAGAATGACTTACAATTTGCGAAGATGATAGCGGAAAATTAAAATAAAGCTTTGATATGAAAATTAAAAATTAAAATTTTCACTCTTTCTATGCTTAAAAAGTATTAGAAATAAAACTGAAAATTATTGTGACTAAAAATAAAATAGTCTTTTTCACATTATTTATTTTCTATTGAAATGAAGTAAAGAAATACTGCGCGATAATAGTTAAAAATAAATGCATGTTAATAGTTCTAACCTCATTCTCATTATTGCTTTAATTTTCACGTAATCTTTTTACACGTTTAGCCGTTAATAAAAAATGTTTCCTGTAATTTTTATTTAAAGTTCATTATCCAACTTATTTTTCGCTCTTACAATTAAGTTTATTTTAATTTTCTACGCAAATAGGTATATTTCATTAGTATTATTTTAAAATTTCGATTCGGTATCATTTGTTTAATTTGCTATCTCGAGAATCTTCAGATTCTCAGATACTGACACCTGTAACAATCAAGAAAACTGATAAAAGAAAAATTAATCTCTTGCATTACGAAATATAATTAATTAAACTGTTAACTATATCTATAAATATCGGGTTGAAAATCAATTACCAAACAAAACTCTTTTATATTGCATCCAAGCAGCTCTTGCAATGCAAGATAAATCTGAACAATTCGCAATGTCTTATCAGCAAAGTTATCCAACAACAACAAATTCAAAAACCACGCCGATGCACTGCTTGCAATTGGCTTAATTATAAATCGGCGAAACGACGGATCGATAAGAAATTTTCTGCTGTGCACAATATTGCACGCAGCTCGTTAGTTTGTTTTGCTTGGCTTGAGTCGCACGCGTGCAACAAATATGGCACTCGACTGCTCAGCCGACTCGCATAACAACGTCGGGTATTACGTCAGTTCGTATGCGAGATCCGCTGCTCACAATAATTTATGGAATTTCGGTGCAGAATGCAAGAAAAGTACTTTGACTCGATTAACCATTATCCGGCTTGATTTCGATAGTTTTCGTTCAGTTATTTTGATATGGCTATTGGAAAATTTCACGGATTAAATTCATCAGACCGATTTTAAAGATTTTATGCTGTTTTGGGAAACGTAGTCTTCTGCAGAGAAGATTCGGTCAGTTTTTAACTTTAACTAATAATAAATTAAATAACATGTGAATTGTGCAATATGTGATAAAATCCTTGGAATAAATAGTTGCTTTAATTCGTTAAAATACATTAGCATTCGTAATTCCAAAAATATATTACGTATTATCAATGCAGTTCATGCATTCCTGCCTTCCCTTCAGAAAAGAAGAATTTTTCCTATGTATTGAATAAAGTTTTCAGGGTTGACAATTTCATTTTCCGCAAAAGCTATATCGATCCGGCACTGAAAGCTTTCAATAGGTGGCTCTTGAGCGGTCAAACAGATAGAATAACACAGATCCTAAAGTTTTCCAATTATTTATCAATCAGAATTTCTGACTTATTTATTTGTTTAAAAAAAAAATGTACGTACAAAACGTTTCTTAAATTAGTACACAGCATTATCTGCTAAGTCTACAAATGTGAACTGCCGAGCGTGATGTTTGCCTAAAATAGCATTCAACAAGTCAATTTTCTGGACAATCATCTCTTTGGTCTTGTGCTCAATGGTGTAGAGGATTAGAGGCCTGAGGATTGGTATCACTACTTCGATTATTCGATTGTAGATATTGTCCATGATGTGGCCTACCAAGGATACCGAAATTTTTCTGCGTAAAAAAAGAAAAAATAATTGGTTAATGAGATATTTAGATTGCTATTAAAGAAGTTTTGTAATCTTTTAAAGAATTAGAGACATCAATATAAATATAAAATATAGTATTCCAGAATAATTCTCTCTATAAGATACCATGTTACACCTAATTCAGCTGTTTTGTCAATTTTCGTAACAATTTGTGAAAATAAAATCATGCTGAATTGTAAAGTAAGTTAAAATAGTTAGGAATACAAGAAAGTTTACCCAGTATCGTGTAACTCCAATTTCCTGAGGGTTACTTGGTAAGTTTGGAAATTGAGGTCTACTACTAAATTGACCTTCAGATCGGATAATTGGGCGTGGAAGTCTCCCTTTCTCGTCACCAGTAAAACTCTCAACAAGTATCGGTAATCGACCTGTAAACCGAAATAAAAAAATAAAGTAGCTGCAATATGGGAACTAAAACAAGTAAAACTATAAATATAGGGTTTTTGTTTTACCTATTAAAAATTTAATGTTTTAAACCTTTTTGCATTTTTTAATAATTTATTGAAAGAAAAGTATAAATTACAAAACTGGAAAAGTATATAGAAATTTATAAATGAAAATTTGAAGTTTAAAAAATAATAAATAATAATCCAGCCAAATTAAAAACAAAATGCCATTCCCAGAGATTTAATTCAATCGGACCATTAAATTACCGAAACCCCAATTATTCAACCTATAATTAAAAATACTCACGGCAATCTCATCCCATCCGAACGTGGCCTCGAAAGTCAATACTTTGTCGCTGTACCTGACGGAGCATTTGCCGGCGCGCTTCAGCTGCGATAAATTCTGGAGCCATCCGGTGTGAAGATTCATGTAGATCTGCCGATTAAAATTTCAGGCGTTACGCTCGGGCGCGCTCTTATCTGGCTAAAAATTGAAAGATTCCGGGGATATTTACGTGCGGCGTCACCGGAAACTTTAGATCCTCCAGTGCCATGGGGTCCAGCTCCATTAGAACGGAATCGATTGCATCTACATTGTCGTCGATTACGTCGTTGACGTTGACTTCGTAAACCAATTTCCTGGGCCTGAGCCTGTTTTAAAGTTGGATTAAAAGTTGGAAATAATTTATTTATGATTCATCTTTTGGTGACTAATTTATCAGTAATTAAAAACTATCATTGATTGATTTCCCTTCGCTTTAATCTTAAACTTTTTTCTTATCTTTAATAATCGTATCTCTCATTTAAGAAAGAATTTACTTCTTCGTAATCTGTTAATATTATTTGTTAATAGTATTTCCATAAAATTCTATCAAATTAATAGTAATAAAAAAAAATTGCAATCTCCGAATATTTTCAAACCATTTCGCACGCGTTAAAAACCTTTTTTCCCCGTCCCTCGCCACCTTCATTCCGCGGTTAAAAATAGAATTTCCACCGGAAAATCTTCGCCGCGCCCACTCCCGCTAAAAACCCCCTCGAAAAAACACCCTCCTCCCCCCGTCTTTTTTCTCAAAGAAAAAGGTGTGTGTGTGTGATGCGCCACTTACTCAAGCTCGGCCGACTCTGCCTCGACGGCGACGGCGGCGGCGAATCCCAGGGCGAGGAGGCCGAGTAGTAGCAGCAGCCTGCGCGGGCTGCACTTCCGCGTGAACATGTTAATTGGCGCGCGTCGGAGTACGTAGACGGGAATACGAGCCGGCCCGACGTGCCGCGGCTATTTATCCATCGGGAAATTATCGGGAATCGGTCGCTATCGATCGCGATCGAACGATTTTTTTTTTTAGAGGCGTCGGATCGCCTCTTATCGCCGGATTGCTCGGAGTGGAGAGGAGATTTCGGAAGCGCAGGTATTGGCTGATTAGGGAGTTTTGAGGTAATTTGGTTGAGTGAGCGTAGAGTTCATTGATTTAGTTGAAGGAATTGCCGATGTTGTTAGATTGGTTGAAAGGATGGGTTGATGAAAGCTAAACTTTTCACAGTATTATTCCAGTTTGTAAGATTCAAATGTTCTGACGTATAGATCAAGAACAAACTTTTTAAGTATAAAAATCGTCCGATAATGTCATAATATATAAATTAATCAAAGAATGCTTGATTGAGATTCAAAAAAAATTTAAACAATTTTATCTTTTTATTTCTTTAAATCTGCACTGATAAGCTGCGAAAAAAAAAATGAATGTAATAACTCTTTATGCAATTAAAAATTACTTAAATCGTTTATTAAAAATAAAGTTTTTTCAGCGCAGTTTTAAAAATTTCACATAATAAAATGTTTAGGAAAAATTGACCGAGGAGATTTAATCTTCATTACCTTGACAAAGTAACACAATTCAAACTAAATATTTCAGTGTAATGTTTCAACTATAAATAAAAAAGTATAAAATAAACACAGCAGTTCATCAATAAAGATATTGTAATCGCAAATAGATAATATATATCTTGATCTCAAAATCTATTAACATATCATTTTTTAACAATATATAATTATACATAATTATCACTATATTTATACATAATTATATATTCACACAACAACTTCCAAAGGAGTGCTACAAGAAAACAGTCTACAACAACTCTAAAATACTTATGAATTCCAATAATTTCTGCAAATACTGTATTTCACATCGGCCGAATCTTAAAAAAAAATCCTCATCGAAGCCCCAAGGTCCGATTGCTCGGAAAAAATCTCGAACCGATCCATCATCACTAATCTGCACATCGACTTCTCTCTCCCATCCTTGCGGCCCTTATCTCTCCCGCAATCGAATCGGCCAATCGATCTCCGCGCAAAGAGAGAGAGAGAGACGGAGAGACCGAAGAAAAGCTCGCGGCGCGGCGTCCGGCGAGCGGCGTAAACAAACACCTGCGCGCGCGCCGGAGACAAAGCGACGACGGCGCGCGAGGCCTTTTATGTGCGTAAAGCGGCCGCGTGCACGGCGTAATGCGCCGAGCGGGCGAGCGTGAATACGCGTCACTTGACTCGTCGACGACTTGGTCGTCGTCGTCGTCGTCGTCGTCGTCGTCGCTGCCTCTCTAACGGGGGCCGAGCGGCGATGTGTGTGCATGCGGATGAAAGCCGGAGGCTGCCGCCGCCTCTGATGCGTCGTGTGTGTGTGTGTGTGTGTGTGTGTGTGTGTGTGTGTGCAAATGCGCCTCGCACTCGCACCTTTCAGGCGGAAATTTTTTTTTTTTTATTCGCGCTTACTGCCCGGAGAGCTTTTTCTTCGGGCGATGCGTCGTGGTGCTGTTTTTTATTGCGATTTTAAAGGCTCGGAGTTGCAAGGAGAGTTTTGCGATAATAATTTGTGGTTGTTATGATTTATTGAAGGAAGTTTATGAATGTAATGATATATAGAACACATTTTTCTATCGTGCGAATGGGAATGATAAATTAAAAGCTTTTCTTTAAATTGGATCTTGCTGCTTTGTAAAAATAAATGCACGATTTATATAAGGATAAATAATGACGCGATGCATTTTTAAAGAATCGCTTTTAAGACGCGATTTTAAAGAGTCGAAATCTCAAGATAATGTGATTAAATTACTCTATAATGTAACGCGGAAAATATACTGGATTATCAATCATATTAACTTTATAAAATAATCCCATCTGGTTTAAAGTAGGTCTAAAAGAAGATGTAAAATTAAAAGAAATATAATGCCACGGTAGCTAAATAAATAAGACTGTCAATAAATAATAAATTCTGATATACATTATTATCGATGAATTTATAACAGCAATTATTTTTATATTCACAAGTATTTATATTATTTGAAAAAAATTAATATTAATTTAAAAATACAGAAGAAATAAATGTAATATTTGTGATTATACTTGATAATGATAAAATCGAGTTTTGTCCTATTAGCTTAAAGAATGTTTTGTAATCATGTTTTGCGCCTTTAGAAACCGCCGATAAATCGCGGCTCTTTAACCTTATTTTGTTGCGAGCAAAGTCGCACCTGCGCAAGAAGTATTAGCTTATAAAATTGAGCGCGTATATAATTGCATAATATAATTAGTGATATAATATATTTACGTGATTTAAAAAGACTCAAGATTCAAGTATTTTTTTTATCTTAACAGTTATAATTTTAAAATTTTATCTGAAAGAAATGAGTTACTAGGTGATATTAAAGCGATTGTTTCGTATATTAATATAATGAATAAATCATTTTTTTAATTGTCAAATTATAAAAAACTTATTTTTTGTAACAATTTAGTAGTTGAAATTATACATTTTGTTATAGTACCATAGAAAATACGAATTTTATACTAACTTATTCAAATAATTTTAAATAAAAATATAATGGGATAAGTTTCTTTAAGCAAGAAACGTTTTTCTCTTTAATCTATACGAAATACAACTCTCGCACTACTTCAAAGTCTTTCTCTCGCGCTCGTCCTCCCTCAACTTCGATTTTTTCCCTTCCTTTCCTCCCTCTAAATTCACACTTCACGTAAAGTAGACAATCGCGCCCGCTTCTTTCTCAAAGTAAAAGGAAAAAGTACAGAGACCTTTGAGCGCAAACATAATTAAAAATCTCGAGACCCGCCTCCTTCTAGAACCCATGAATTTATTCATAGAAGAAATCGCGCGAGCGTATATACATATATAAGCTCCAGGGTCGCGATTGCTAGAAAGGTCCGGCATTTTTCAAATTCTCTCCGGTCGAGCCTCCAAACGATGACGGAGTTACGTACTTTTTTTTTCCTCTCGCGTATTAGTCGCGCGTAAATGTTGTGAAGATTCATGAATTATTCACTGTGGGTATATGGATTGTTTAATTTATGCGGATTCGCGATATTTTTCGAAGAGTTTTAGCCTTGCCTCGCGAGATTACGTACCGTTGAAACTGAATTAATTACTCGGATTTATAGTTTTTCAGGCGTAATTCCAATATTTTACAGCAGTATCTAAAATCTGTTCATTTTTTATATCAGAGCAGTTTGAAATTTATTTTATCAACCAGAAAACATAATTGATATCGTTAAAAATTCCGAAATAAAAAAGATATCAAATCGAATCGAACAGTTTTAATTAACAAGCGAGCGGATAAGAGTTTGAAAAAACGTTTTACATTAAAAAATCGATTATTCTAAACAAAAACGGAAGGCAATATTTTTCCATTATCTCCGTTTATTGTTCCTCATTTTTCGTTCACATTCGTTCAGTTGAAAACCCGCTTTAAAAAAATCTTCGTACAACGGGGACAGTAGATTACATAGGAAGTGCCTCAACGGATCGCCGACCGCAAGGTCGGCTGTTTTTGCTAATATTTTCTCGCAGTTATTATGGCTTACGGAAACGCACGAAGTTGTCACTGTACGAACAGTTTTTGATAACGCTGAATAAAAAGTGCTATTCACATGTAACTTATGCTTACGCATAGTTATTTACATTTTAAAAGGTTGTTGTTTTCTTTTCTAGTTTTAAGGTTTATTTTACTTTTTTTACTGTTTGCAATTGTTGTTTTGTTTAACGAAAATGGTACCTATTGTATGGTTTGAAATAACAAAAGAAGCAGTCTGGATTTCATGCTTGAAAATTGTTCAAAATTATTTTCCTTGATTTTTAATGACTGCCTTGCAAAAGCTTGTTTTCAGTTCTACACATTTGCCAGAGGTATACGCATAAATGTTGAAACTAAAATATTACTTTATTTACTTAAACTCAAGATAAGTAACTATACTTTTGTTCCGACACAAAAAAATCATTATGATTAATTACAGGCTATTGTCTTCAAAAATATGTCGATGTATTCAGTAAATATAAAACTTTTGTATAGGTTCTTTTTACTTTAATCTTTTGTCATCAAGGTACTTTTTAATAATTGTCGAATCGTTATTTTTTTTATTTTTCAGAATCAGAAGAGAGAACATGTATAAATCAGTTACCTTGGAACGAAACTGAATGTTTAATATATTTATATAAGCTACGAAAGAACACTGAAAAAAATTAATCGTAATCCTAGTCCAAATCCTAATTTCATGCTTCATTAATTTGTCTGTATATTTAAAATGAGAATGGGTTCAACCTGTAATATCTACTGGTTTTTATTATAATAAAAAACTTATTTAAAAAAAAAAGTAAAAACTGGCTGGATTTTTTAGATTTTCAAAATATTCAAATTTTGAAGACAATTTCAAATCCAATACATAATAATTTCCTCAACTCCTTTATTATGTAACAAATACTTGAAATCCATTAAAAATTAATATACATATATTTGCATACGCATTGCGGCTCTATCAGAAATATTTTAAACTCGTATCACTTTTGCAATTTGTTTATTTATTTATTTTTTTTAATATAAAACAATTTACTTTATTAATGAAAAAAAAAAAAAACAAATAATCCATTCAAAGCAATCTACATAACGGCTTCATTAAAGATCCTAGTTAAAAACTAATGCCGCAAACTCCTACTAAACCCACAAATCTCAAGTACACATATACCATACAAAGCGCTAATCGCCCCCGAAAGCCAGCAGCCCCCACTTTCCGCGCCGATCTCCGAAAACAACACGTTGCCCAACCTGGCGGCACGTGTTCATCTCTAAAATACTCCGTTAGCAGGCGCCGCGCGGCCGGCCAGCCAGCGGTGTCAACACACTCAGCTGGCCGTGAACGCGCGACTACGTCGTCTACGCGCGCCGGAACTCCCCCCCTCTCTCCCGGGGGCCCGGGAAAACCGGGAAACGGAGACGAGCCTCCGCGCTGTTTGCGCGCCGGGAGAGCGATATTGCGGCGCAGTTGAACGGACGTACGTTGTTTTTCTACGATACAGCGGACGACTGCGCAGTGGATATTATGATGTGGCCCCCCTGCGAAGCGAGGAGAGGCGGGCGGGAGGCGAGGTTTGTTTTCGAGGAGACGCGTGTTTTGAGGTTTTTCGCCGGCGATGATGCAATGATGAATGGAATGACGAGAGGTTCGTTAGCATGGGATGGTAGCGCGGAGCGGTGATAAACAATAAGATAGATAAGCGAAGGACGGGAATTTATAAGTACTTTTTAAGCGTTTTACTGTAATACAAAATTATTTATTTCAAGATATGATTATAGTCGTTAAAAGGATTTATTTAAAAATTAGATGCGCTCAAATTTAGTAAACAGTGTTATATTCTCTGTTTTTAAACGTATTACCATTTATACAGTTTTCATTGCAGTAATTTATTTAGATATCTGTATAAAATTAAATAAAAATATAGAAATAAATAAATTGTGCACGCTAAGTCGGTTGAAATGTATTTCACGAATCTGTCTATCAATTTTTTTGAATAATGGAATCTGCGTTAGAATTTTATTACTAAATCTTGTGTACGAATAATCAATATTCGTAATTTAGAGCTTAAGCACCATTTATTCCGCAAGAGATACAAAACGCTCAGAAATTGAAAAATTTCAGAATTACAGCAATTGAAGCGGTAATTTTCTCGTCAAACTAAGTTGTCATTTTCCCTTCAGCCGCTCTTAAAGGCAGCCGCGAGCGGTTTAAGGTCTGAAAGGGAAACGTTGTCTTTCTACAATTTGCTTTGCTGTCCGCTCAGGTGCCCCAGATAAATTAAATCAATTGTCTGAAAGCGCTTTCCGTGCAGTCTAGTCTACTAACTATAAACGTAAGAGAAAACTCAAGAATCAAAGAATATCTCGTTTAAAAATAGGAAATGGATGCGTAGACTGGGTTTGTTAAAAAAAGAGATTTTTTTTATCATGCTTGCAATAAAAAAGTAGGACAGTCTGCATTATTTTTGAATGCTTCCGAGTTTCTAGCAGGCTTTTCTTGAAAAACATTTATTCAAGCAGATGCAACCGATTGCAAAGTGAAAGATGCTATTACGTTTTCAAACGGTACAGAGTCTGTACTGGTTTTTCTTGTATTACATGTGAATGACATGTGCGCAATGTATTACGTATATACATACTTTTCTGCACGCGTTTCTGTTATGTAACGCCAACTAATTAGTCAGCAACCGCAGCTCTCGACGCGTATATATAGTTTTCTTAAAAGCGCATTAATTTATATTTACAAGCTTCGTTCGGTTAAAAAGAGTTAACGTTAATTTTAAATTTTCTAGCTCGATCTTAGCGAAAATATTTCATTTTACCTTTTCTCCAAAGATTCATACGCATTTTTGCTCTGCAAATCTTTTTGTTTTGTTTTACAAAATAATCAGATCAGGGCAATTGACGCACAAACTTCAGAGTAATCAACTGGTTTTTTGTGTCATTAGAATGCAATCAATCACGTACCCGCGCTATTATCATTCTCGCCAATTAAGTTCTTGTTACTCAATGGCACACAAAGAATATAAGCATGAGCAACTAAGTAAACAATAAAATATCTTACAACAAAGTTCAAATTAGTCGAGCAAAAAGTTGCAGCCACAAAGCCATGGACTCTTTTTGCCCAATAAGACAAATCGTTCGATAATGAAGTAACAATTTTTCTTACAAAAATATAAATGTTTGTTACAAAAACTTTATACTTTATATAATGAAAAAGCAAGCATCTACCTTTTCCAAAACCCTAAAAAATCCTACAATAATTCAAGACGCTCGGAGCAGCCTTCTCCCGGCCGCTCCGTTCGTCGCTCGAAATCGTTTGTCCTGAAAAAAAGAGCACGCACTTACACCAAACAAAAAAAAAAAAAAAAAAGAAGCGAGGCCCGCGTCTCGCGTCTTACGTAAGTGTGTCGTCGTCCCCTCTGACGGGCAGGCGGCGGGGCATCGCGCGATCTCGGCTCTATCGGGGGATCGCGCGATCGCGCTCGCGCCGAAACGCCGACGAATCAGGAAGCGGCCTCGGCGACTTTCGCTCGCGCGAGCCTCCGTTTTCTCGGCGCGCGCGACTTCTCCGTGTGGTTGGACAGCTGCGCGCCCGCCGATGGCAAAACACGCGAACGCCGAGGAGAGGTTTTTCTCGATCGCGCGACTCTCGGTGAATGATGGTTTGTCGCGAGCGAGAGTTTCGGGTTTCTGGCGTTTTTGTTTTGGATCTGCGGGTAGACAATGTTGTATTTAATTATTGTAAATTTTTTCAGCAATAGTATGCAGATTTTTTTTTTATGAATAATCAAAGTCTAAGATAATTTAATCTCTGATTTGATCTCTAATTGATATTTCACAAATTCTGATTACAAAAAATTCTTTCTTACAAATTATCTGCGAAAACGTCAAAAGTAAGATACGATAATCGCCCATGTTACACACAGGTATTACATAAATTCAAATTAATCCTGCAGTTTTGTAATATTAATTTTCCGAACCCGCACCGCAAATCTTCCGCCCAAAACTATTATTCTCATTTTGGCATCGCACTCAAAATTATCCCCCGGTCGAGCGACCGATTCGTCACCCACGACCAGCAGCAATATAGTGCCGCTTCCAAACCTGCACCTCCAGTAAAGTGTACGCCCGCCATTGTTAAAAGTACGGGCGGCCGCGTTTTACGGCTGAAAAATGCATTAGGCCAGGATGAAGGAAAGCTTTTACGATCTCCCGCGCGGTTATAGAACACCCGCCTTGTATTCCGCGCGGTGGAAAGGAAATTCGCGCGGACAAGTGTAACGCGAGGCGCGTTTTTGCCAGGAGTTTTTTGCCGCGGCCTCTCCGCTGGCACGTTCGCCTGGTTTGAGTTCGCACTTTTGTTTTGGTTCTCGGGCAAAGAATTTTGACGCTTCGCGCATCGAAGAGGAGCATCGCGTTGAAAACCGCGATTTGTCGCGCACTTTGTTGTGGATTGAAAATGGTTTTTAATTGGCGAGTACATTTTTTTTCCGTATTGTTGTATCTAATGTATGTATAGCCTACATTTGGTTAATTAATTAGCAAATTTGCAATTTAATATATAATATAAACAGTAAAATAGTATAATCTACTTTACCGAAATAATGAACACATTATTCTAACTAAATACACTTATAGATAGAAATATAATTGCAATTAATGTCTAATTACGATATATTGGCAATTTATTAATAAGTAAGTATAAAAGTGGCTGTTTGAATGGTAATCTGATAAATAATTATAATCTTTCACAGTGATTGACATTCGACGGAAAGCGCCTCTCGTAACTTAATTAAATTAATAAAGAGCGGCAGTTACAGCAAACGGAATATTAATTTTAACGTTTAACGTTAATTAAACGCACCGCGGCGAGCCAATTAAATTTAATCAAAGGGTAAAATCGGCTCGAGCGCTCAATAATTTATCTCTATCGAAAGTTCTATTTGCGAAACGATTCACAAGTCGTCGCTTCCCTTTTGGCAATCACTTTCGCTTTCGGCGATGACTAAGGAAATTGCTGCTAAATATATTGCGAATTTTCAAACGCTTCTTCGCTCGAGAGGAGCTCCAAAAAGCGATCCCACGCCAGAGATTCTCGCTGTTTTGTAAGACCGAATGCCGAGCGTTTAGTCAAGTGTTTATTCTGCGCTTCGCGATGCATTTTGCGCGATTATTTTGGAGTTGTGAATAGGAGTAGCATCGCTTGTTTTCGCTTAATCCGTTGTAAGAAATTTTACTTAAAATTTGATTATGAAATTTTGAAACAACTATGTTCTTTTCATTTGAAAAAATAAAAGTATTTCGAGAATTATTTTCGACTTTTCAAAATGATGAAAGTTAAAGTTTTCTTTTCCTCGGTTTTCTGTTGGAAAACTAAAAAATTTCTGTCTTTTATTAAGTAAAAGAACTTTATTACTTTTACGTAATATCTCTTATATAACCGATAATAAAAAGTACCTTAGAAATAGAAATAAATAGTATTTTGAATTGCCAAAATCATTAACAACATAACTTAACGCTTTTGTAATACAGCAATTTTAACAAAAATATATCCATAATCTTGAAACATTACTTATTAAAATCATTAAAAGACATTGATATTAAGCTACAAGAATGTTTTACAGTTACTATATAAGAAAACTGTATTAATGCAATCGATAGGCTTCCTATTCTTTTATATATAAAAACGATTTTCTTACTATTGATCGTTCCTTATTTTTCAACAAAACCATAGGTCAGTCAGAACAAAAAGAAACAGGCGAAATAAATGGTCCACTTTCCCCTCCATGTTAAAGATTACCAGACCTTCGACAGAACCGAAAAAATCTCAAGTAAGAAAATCATTTATCAATCTCTCGAAACCTGTTACGATTTTCTTGGCATTCTTGAAAAAATGACTTTTGTTTACCGTCAATTCGTATTAACATTGCATAAAATGTTTAGATTTTTTATAGAAATAAAATTATTATTCTTGTTATCAAATTTTAGAATAAATCGATACTTTTCAATCGATATTTAGTTTAATCGTAGATGAGATCTATTACTTAAACACTCATTTCTTAATATGAATTTTTAATAATATAAAACAAATAAAAACTGTACTTAAAAATATAGTCACTTAAACAAAAATTCGCCTTTCTCTCGAGTTTCGAAAAGAAAAACTCGCTTTTAAGCACATGCAAATAACTAATCTTTAAATTAGCGAACAACCGATTATACGCGCTCGCGCCTTTCAACCAGTTTAAAAAAAGGTGCAACGACCCGCCAAAGGTCCAACAAAGGAAATTCCTCCCCGAGAATCCTCGCGAAGTCCCGCTAAAATATTTCATTTGATCTCGCATTTCCCAGTCGTCCCCGAATTCTCCGCATCGAAATCGCCCGCCGGCAAGCCTCCACCCTCCGAAATTCAGCCCCGCGCCACCTTCCTCCTCCCCCTCCTGTGCCTCCTGCCGCTGAAAAAAAACGGCGTGACAAAAGGCGCGACGAGAGCGGCGGGGAGAGATATATAAACACGCGGTGTGCTGGGGCCTTGAAAGGGGAAAGAGCGGAGAGCTGCGAGAGTTAGTTTACGCGATCGGCGGGCGAGCTTCGGCTCGCGGTCGCGCGCGGCGCTGAAAATTCACGCGGCTACTACACGCCGCTCTCTCGCTTTATTATACGAGCACACGCGCCCGACGTACTCAGTACGCTAATTGAACGCAGACTGGTGATAGAGTTCGCGCGGGAGCTGCTCTCTGCCGTTGTGTTATACATATTTTTTGTTTTTTTTTAATTCTTTCCTCGCGCGCGTGATTTGTTTACAACTTGGGAGTGACTGTGGAGGTGAAGTGACACGCGTGCGGGGTTATGGATTGTCTTATTGGCAGGTACGTCGGTTCTTCGTTTTGAGAATTATTTTTCTTTAGGATCGTTTTGCTCTTTGGGAGTAAACTTCGAAAATATTATTTAAATAATTATACAGGAAGCTTTTTCCGCGGCTTATCTTCGTGATGTATGAGTTGAATATTTATCCTTGTTTATATCAGTTCTTCGTTTCGAGCTTGATAGCTATTTTAATAATATTTATAGAGAATAGATACGCGAGGGAGATTCCCAGACAATTATTCTGTGAATATTATTTTAATTAACTCTTTTGGTATTATGGCTAACTCATTGTCAAACAGTGGTGGCCAATGCGGGGGATTCCCGTAATCGTGATGAATATATGAATAGATTATTGTTGACGTTTTTAAGGAAAGCTTAGAAAACTCGATTGCAAAATTAAATGACTCGTCTTCCGCGATGTTTTCTTTGCGAATAAATTAAGCAGCCAATTGTTTATTTATTCAAATTCATTTTTTTGTCACGAGAAGTCGAATAAAACGCGTTTTATTTATGCGTAAAATTTAAATAAAAACAAAAAAAAAGAAAAAGATTAAAAGTGAATAACAAAAACGTATTCGGCAAAGAGCTGAGTTAAAATTTTCGGTGGTAAATATTCAGATCGAAAGTAATTCACAATCCTTACTCGATAATGAGCAATTATTATTGTGTCACGTCTAAAGTTATTGACACCTTCAATGAGAAGCAATAACGTTAATGCACTGTGCGCCTCATTGTTAAAAGCGAATGTTATTTGATCGTTAATAAAGTTTCATTGTTTGCAACAATAGAATGACAAATAATAATGATAATCGAGCATTAACTGAAATAATAAAGAATTAGTCATACGGTACTTGTCCGGAATTTCAGCTGCAGTTGTACATTTGAAAAAAACAAGATCAACAACAACAATCTAATGATTGCCAGAAAAAACAAAGTACACGTGGTTAATCTATTTTTGAATTTTATAATTTAATCAAAATAAAAACAAATAATGTTTTTACTAGTCTAACTTTGGACTTTTTAATTAAGGTGACCAATTGCATATTGTTATTAAAAGATTTTTTTTTTGTTCGTTTTTCAAATATAATCTCTGGCAATTAATTAAAAAATTTATCCGATAAGAAGAATTTTTTTATTTTTAAAAGATGCTATCAAAATTGCGCGTAACCTAACGTTTGGCATGTAAATGAATTCGCGTTAAAAAGGTAATTAACTTAAACCCAGGTATTGACAGCTGTATTTCTTAAAACTTAACTTATTAATAGGCTATTTAAAATTAATAATAATTTTAATTTAACTTTGTCAATAAACATTTTTCTACGAAATGTAATATAATTAAATCATCTATTACCCATCAAAAAACGTATAATCACAAAAAATAATCGAAAGCACCGAAAACCCTTCCGCGCCGTCGTCCTCCCATTTTATCGTCGAGTCAGTCATCGGCGTCCGATCGCCGTCCAATTTCCACCTCTGCGAGACTCGTCATCGGATTTACCGGCAAAAACGTAGCCGAGTCCAAAGTCTGCGTCCGCGCTCGAGTCTCGCCGATCAGCCGCTATATCCGTCGCGCTTATCGGCTTCTTTTTTGTTGCCGTATGCACATGCAAATCCAAAGCGAGGAGGTGTGCGCGGCGCGTCGAAAGTCATTGTCGCGGAACGTCGACGACGATTTTTCGACGTGCATATCGAGTCGGTCCGCCGTTTTTCCGCGAGTTATCGGAGGGACGGACGGTAATTGTTGGCGAGGCTCGTCGGCGCCTGACAATTAGGACTGATTGGGATTTGGGACGTGTTTTGGAAGTGCGATTCGAAACACGTTTGCGGGTGTTATCGTTGCTTCGCGCCGGTGCTGAATGTAATTGCGATTTATCGGCGCGATAAGGGGAGTGGGGGAGAAAGAAACGAAAGGAGCTTCGTGGTTGAGTTTCGGATTGAAAAAATAAGTAGTAATTTATTATAAATAGATACTTTTGAAGCTCGATTTTAAGGAGTTTCCGTGAATACCTAAGCGAACCTTATTGTTTCAATTAATGCAAAACGATAACGCTTTGTATGTAGATTATTGTCTTTTAGTGTAGTGGGTAAATTAGCATTAATTAATTACATTATTTGCCCTCAGATAAATGTAAAAATTAATAATTCAAGAATCGAATAAAAAGGAAAAATTTTGGAAAGTCATATTTGTAATATATTCTAATTATCAAACTCTCTTTCTTTGTCGTAAACCAAACAATGGGTCATTAATCAATACATTTTCAAAAGCAAAAAAAAAATCACCATAATGACAGCAAATTTTTCGTCGAAGTCTCGATAAGATAACAGCCGTTTAATATGAATCACTCCAATAATGCAAATTACTAATTGGATAAAGTCGAGGAACCCGAAGAAAATTTCTCCTCGGAGCGGGGAAACGATGAGCCGCGCAAAGAGCGAAAGTCACGCAGGTTTCGTTGGCTTCAAGGCCGATTTTATATCGACCGATTTCTCAATCGCCGATCGATTTTCTCCTGGAAAAACCGAAAGGAATGCAAAGTCCGTGACACTTTGCATGACAATAAGTGCACGGTTTCGTTCATTATGTTCGAGAGTAATTTTCTCTCCTCTTTCGTTCCTAGAAAATATCTCGGATCCTTAAAAAAGGCTTATACACAAGCAGGTGCTTTCAGTTTCCTTTTCACGCTCTTTTTCTTCTCATCTGTTCGTCTTGTCTTGCTGCTGGCGTATCCAATATCAGCTGCTTGCGTGATTCTGCAGTCTCACAGCTGGAATTCTCGTTGTATTCATTTCTGCTTGCAACTTGCGTTTTCACTCTTCTTGAAATCGGTTTTTAGTCATTATTACGTGTAATAATTATCGATTGACCGTTTAATAGCTAAATGTAATATCTTGTGTAATCTTTGGACTTTCATTGGCTTCGTAATCAATTACGAGAAAAACAAATAAATATTAAACTCTATAGTTATGATAATAACTATAGTCTTTGGTTTTGAATAGGATTGTTAATTAGGTAATAAATAGCAATAGTAAGATTTTGTTGTAAATATGTAGTTCAACTTAACGTGAAACATTGCCAAGTTTTAATATTCGAATCTTTACATTCGCAAACTTAAATTCCCCAAAAAAAACCTTCTATATATTGTACACTTCAAACGTCAAAATTCTTTACTAGCAATAAACACGTCTCTTTCCTTGAAAAATCCCTGAATCACCGATCGTTAAAATCCTCGAAGATCGTCTCGCGCAGCGACAACAAACAAGACCGCTAAAGGCAAAAATCGCGGCGCGCGGAGCTTCTGCCAAGTGGCCGCGGTACAATTGTTTATTATACCGCAAGAACTTCGTCGCGAGCGACAAACAAGCGCGGGGCCTCCGCACAAATCTCGATAAAGTTTACCTGCCGCGCCGCGTCGATTGCGAAATCGATTTATCGAGCGACTTTGTTTGTCCCTCGCTCGGCGAGCAGATTGTTTGTTCTTTGGGGAAAAAAAATAGGCGGTGGCGAAATGGTTGTTTGTTCGGTTTTTATATAGGCTGGCAAACAATTTTTTTAGGCGAAGAGGATAATAAATATGCGCCAAAGTAAACTTTGGTGATGTAACGGAAAATATAGTGTAAATTACCAAGAAGGAACGAGTTTAATATATTTTCTTTTTAAACATCGCTCTTTATTCGTCGGTTGTATATAAATAACCTTTCATTCATCAAAACTTTTGGAAGCTTTTCAAGTTTGTATCCCGGCGGTGGGTGCATGCCAGGTTATTATTAATAACAATACATTGTTTTCGAAGTTTTGACTCTTTAGCTCGTTTTACGGGTTACCGAAAATTCTAGAAGCAGCGTTTAAAAAGGAATGTTAAATTTTAGCTAATTAATTTCAAAATCTTCAACGTCGGGCGATAAGAAGCAGTTTTTGAGGAATCATTATCACGTATAATTTCTACGAATCATTTGCGCCAAATGAGCGATTTAAATGAGTGTACGTATGAAAAAAAGTTTTCACAACGTTTTCGGTGCATATTTCATATATATGTAGATAAAATATTTGTTTTTGCACTTTAATACGTCTGGGCCTCGATAATTTTTATTTCCTTATATAAGCTGTTTCCTTATATAAACTTTAGTCGCACAGACTTTATAATTTTCAACTTGTTAAAAATTATATAACTATATATCATTTTTGAAATCCGATTCGACCACTCAACTTTTACTCTAATCTTCTTCTCCTCGTGAATTTCATAAAAATCCTCTTGATTCCAAAAGCCAGCTTAAAACAATGTCGACACAGCTCCAGCTCAAGACCTCGGCTCCGAATTTCGAGTTTCTCGAAAAGGAGACACAAGAGAGCGAAATGCCGAGCCTGCAAAGAAAAAAAAGAAAAAAAAAACTCACCCAATTCCCAGGCTCCGTCGAATTTGCACATATTAGAGCAAACCGAGGCGGAAGCTCGGTGTCGCTACAAAGGCGCCCTCGTCCCGCTAATGATGCACTTTGTAAACGTAACAAATTGCGCCGGCTTACGTACACACGTGCGGGCGGGGGGGTTAGGGCCGCCGCTGCTCTCGGGGTAGGGCGAAATTATGCGCCGGCAGGAGTTGCTTAGCGTCTGCTGGCGAAAATTCGATTGCCGAGAAATTCTGCGAATGCCGACGGCCTTTTGTTTTAAAGGGGATGAGAGGCTCGTTATTAGGAGTTGGAGGGGAAGAAATTTTTGATGATTTTTCGGGACTTAGGGGGTAAAGGGTTTTTTTTATGATGACTCTTAATTTAGTGTATTTTTTTGAAAACAAACGCGAATGACAGTCGAGTGTTTTTGCAAACGACCATAACTCACCTTTAATTCCGATTTTTGACGCTTCCTGTTGCAAAACAAGTTAATAAACTTTACTTTAACATCGTCAGCATTAGGAAAAAAAAAACCATGTCCGAACGATAAGTCTTTCGTAATCGTTACGTGTGCAGATAAGCCTATTTTATTAAGAAGCACCGATACACCGATATATAAGTTCTCGCATCGTTCTTCGCATTTACATTTACCTCGTTTGAACTCTAACAAAAAAGGACGTTTGTAAAAAAGAGATACACACTTAATTTTAATTGTTGTTATTACACATTGAGAATGGGTTAAAGGTGAATTCTTTGGCAGTGTTTACCTACGAGAACAGAGTTATAAATTGCAAGATGATTTTAAGATGTCATAATTAGTCACGGGTGCAGTAGGGGTTATGCTTAATTGCTGACTTAACGTGATAAATTGTTAGGTTTAAATAAGCCAGATGTTCGTTTGGAGAACAGCAGAGATCTTGAGTATAATTATGTAAACTTGTCTTTTTTAAGTCCATCTTGTTTAGTGGACATAAATTATATTTTGAGAGGACAGCAAAATTTATGTCATTTTATTCCAAAAATTATATGGTTCTTATGCATTTCGAATATAAAGAACGAAATAATGTTGCTTTAATTAATGCAAGTAATTGTTATAATAATACCAATAAGTATGCTTATTAATTTTAAGCTTTAAAATAGAGCATATTTAATCATTCTATTAAATACGAATATTAAACAATTTCCGTATTTACGTAACTAATTCTCAAGTCAAATATCGACGTTAGCCCATTATCTCAATAAATAGTAGAAATCTAAACTCAATGCTCTGCTCTTTTTAATCTGTTATTTCTAGCGAATATATCAATAGTCTCGACTTAAACCCATTATTAACTTGATAACAAGCTCAAAAGAGAATTATCTCACTCCACTACTTTTTTTTACGTAACAAAAGACGTTTATCAAACACTCGTACAATGTTACCGAGAATACTATACCTGGAATCCGCCTGGGTAAAAGTTGTTATTCATTGATTATTCGTCTGCTAACTTAACGGGATTAAAGTTCGAGAGCGAAGTTATTGAAATTAGCTCTGCCAGAAACAGGCAGTTGCATATTTATGCGATCCGGTATATTTTTAGGTCGCGAATTGGAAGTCGCTTTAAGTTCAAAATTAGAAATTCGCGATCCGAGGAGTTTATCTACAGGCTTTAATCGAGTTATAGGTCCAGGAAAAGGCTCGTATCTAATTTCTATTTGTATTCGTTAAGACGTCTGGTGAAACTGTTTCGCGGGGCGGAAAGAAGTGTTGCATAGTTACTGCAGAAGTCGAGCAGTCGGGTCAATGAACCGAGTCACTGCAGTAGTTGGCTGCCATACGTCACATCCAGTTAGCGGTCGAAGTGGCGAATTTTCTTTTGCTAGATTTTCATCTGATTATAACTTTTTTATAAAAACTTGAATGCATTGATTCTCTTGCATCTTTAATTGGGAAACGAAGAAATTTATATATTTAAGATTCTAAAAATTAAGTATTGGGTATAATTTACGCAGCCTTATTAAGCATTATAGTTCCAGTTTTTCGAAATGCTGTTTATAAATTTTAAAAGAAAATAATATGATTTTATTAGTAAACTACAGCAAAAAATACTTAAAAAAACTAATCTTAACTATAAATAAGTGGAAAATTGACGAGTTTCACATTCAAAGGACGTACATTAGCCAATTCAAGAACTGTTACTTAACTTGTTTAAACCGGCTACGTAATCTCTCGAAAATCCGACAAACTAAAACCCCGCTAAACACCTTAAGCACTCCTCGTCCAAGCCTCCCGAGAGCCCAATTCCGCGTCTAAAATCCATTCGCCGACGCTTCCTAATTAAAACCAAACATTCCTGCGACGGTGACGACGGTCTTTTTTCAAACAAAAAGAAAGAAAAAAAAAAAGATTTACCTCGTACTAACAAAAGCTCGAAAGAAACAGAGAGGCAGAAAGGACGGCGAGCGGAAGTCTATTGGCGCGCTCTGAAAAATCCTGACGTCACCTCGTGCGCGACTTCGACTCATTGACACGAGCGGAGCTCGCCAGGTTTCCGCGGAATCCGATTTAGAATGCGCGGGAGAGAGAGAGAGAGAGAGAGGGAGAGCTCGGCTTCTTCACTTGACTCTTGTACTTGAACTTTCGAGGCTGTCGCCGAGAGCGCTGCTCTAGTCGATAATATCACTTCTGCATTCGGGTATTTGCTGCGCGATTCGAGAAGAGCTGCTCGCGGATTCGAGATGCTGCTCGCGAGTGAGAGACTGATTTTTCGTCGTTTGGCAGAGCGGAAAGTATAGTACTTTTTGGTGGAGGCAGAGAGACTGGTTAAATAGTGGTGTTTGGACGTGACGTGTTCATATATAGTACTTTGCTTTAAAAAATTATATCTGTTATATCCGCAAAAATTAATTTTAGAATTTTATTCAATGGTAGAATTTGTTTCTTAAAAAATATTACGAAGGTAGTCAGTTTAGAAAACTGTTCTGAGGAAAATGATACTGTTTTCTAATAAGCGGTTTTAATGAAGTGTAAATTGTACAATAATTGTAATGTTTTGTAGCTGTTCGATTTTTTCTCATTTTCCTTCAAATACACATTAATTTTTTTCTATGCTATAGAACACGTAATAACAATATAATCAAAATTTTTAGAATTAATACTTAAAGTAAAATTCTTCTGAAATTAAATAATCTTCTTGACGTTCTTTCCCAAAAAATATTTTTAAAGCAGATTATTTCGCCGTATTGTTATCATTTTTGATTATTGCTTATGTAAGAAGTGAATCATCTTGCAGGTTCCAAGCAGTCTGGGAAGTGGCATAAAAACTCTTTATTAGTAACTGTCAGTGAAATTGAATTTTCAAGCAGTCTTGAATTCACAACGTTCGCGCATTTCATTATGAAATAAAAAGATTTTGGATTTGCTGGTCTCTAAAAAGGAAAGTGGAAAATATGATGCAATTCAGCGCTTAAACTTCCATCAGTGACCAAATTGAACTAAGCGCAGCGTTCGTTCTCAATTTTAGATTGCTTCCTCAAAGAACTATTTTCGTATACAAGTACAAAAAACCTCTGTGCATTTCAGTTTATGCGAAAATATAAACACAGGCGGATCAAACGGGTCTTAATTTAAGCGTTTTATCATCTAGTTTCATCTAGATTTTTTTCTCAATCAAACCTCATCCGGGCGTCAAAATAAAACAGGATGTTTTCAACCAACGTTTTATACGGAAAAAAACATGCTTTTAATAAAATTGTATCAGAGCTTCAAATTACTATACTATCTCCTTTTATCAGTCCATTAGAAATTGAGGTGAGTGAGAAAGAAATATAATAGGCAGGCGTTAAAATACATTTCGTGTCTCGATTTTTTCATCAATTTTCAACACACCAAAGCAATGACTTGCAGTTTCGTTAAGTTGTGTATAGAAATTCGTATTTAACCTTCTTGAATTTTCCTATTTTTCTGAAATTCACATTCGAAACTTTGTTTAAAATTTTTAAATTGTTTGACATGGACATTTTAATAAGTTAATGAATTGTACATAATAGTATTAAAGCCGACGTAAATATTATTTCTTATGAAGGTTACAAAATTATAAAAACAACTATTACTGAAATATTAAAGTACAAACTTATTGATCGGTAAGACAAGTTGAAAAGAGTTAAAAAATGTTCAATGAAGCTGTACTTACCTTTAATAACTTAATTAATATTAAAAATTGAACTTAAAAAGCTATGCAGTTTTAAAATTAAGTTTTACGAGCATCAAATTTTTTTAATTTTCTGAAAAAATTTAATGATGACATTGCAGCACTCGTAAGGAACTACACACGTATATATATGTATGTATATATATTTTAGTTATACTTATATAACTGTACTATCTATACGTACCTACAAAAACAAAAGTTACTGTAAAACATTGTAAATAAGCAAATGTCACAATTATTGAAAGGAAAGCATGACTAATATGTAGTATAGAATTTTCGACTTTTGCAAACTCGGCAAAAGAGAAATAGAAGGAGCCCGCACATCTCTCCGCGATAAAGCGCCCCAGCAATAAAAAAGCGCTGCGTGACTACACTATATACGACAACAACCCATTCTCCTCTCCCCTCTTTTAACCCCTCCTTCTCCTCCTCCTCCTCCTCCTCCTGCAGCGACCGACTCGCGCACGAACGCAGCCGTCAGTTAGTCCGGTCTCGGCTCGCGTTCTCGCAGTTTCTTGCACTGTCGGCTGGCTTTGTTGGCGCGTTCAGCTGTTCAATCGATTGCGCCATGCGCGACTCTCCTTGACAGGTGTGCTAGCATCCTGTCTCTTTTCGTGCGGTCGTCCCATCGTAAGTAGTAACAGTCGTCTATAACCTTAGATACGGCCGCCGTTCAAAGGGTCGAAAGTGCGCATGCCAGGACTCGCCGATGATTCATGCGATTTAGGGCTAACTAAACGCCAATTTCGCCGGAGGTTAATATCAATGTCCTTTCCAGGAACGTTCAGTAGACCACCTGCCTAGCCTTGAGTTTGAGGCCTGAAAGAGTTCCAGGGCCTGGGCTGACTTCAAGATGTACAGTATGAATTACATTGGCAAGTTTATTAGCAACTTCAGGGATTTTTACAATGAGATCAACGCTGCCACACTCACTGGGGCCATCGATGTGGTTGTCGTGCAACAGCCCGATGGATCTTTTACCTGCTCGCCATTCCATGTACGATTTGGCAAGCTGGGGGTGCTTCGTTCCAGAGAGAAAGTGGTAAGTTTTTGATTGAGTTTAAATACGGATTGAATAATTTATTTAATGCATATTAAAGGTATTACTTGTGATATTCAAAGAATTATTTAATGAAATTATATGCATGATTTTTCAATTTTTAAAAGCAAGTTGAAAATATACTAATATAATTGACTTAAAACTTTAGATTCATTAAAGTATATTATGTTCAAGTATGAAGTTACATCATTTTCTTTTTTTCATCACAGTGGTAAAATATATATATGTTTGTTAAAGATATTTTATTTTAACAAAAACACTATAATCTTATACCTATAACTAGTTATTCTACAATTAGTTAATCAAACTTTTATGTCTATCTTTATTATTTATAGTACTTTATTAATAACTTTTGTGCATTGTAGGTTGATATTGAAATAAATTCAGAGCCAAGGCAAATTCACATGAAACTTGGAGATTCTGGTGAGGCTTTCTTTGTTGAAGAAGTTCAAGGATCGGATGGATTTACAAGTGATTCTGAAATTCCACCACATTTAGCATGTTCCCCCATTCCTAATGATGATGACTGCTTTCCTAATAATAGAAGGTAACTAAAAAATGTTTATATTCTTTTGCAAAATGAAGTCTCTAATTTTGCGGATCAATCATTTGCTGTCTTTACAGATTTAATGTTCTTTCTGATCTACCTCAAGAACAACATGAAAAGATTCTTAGGGACTCTGTTATGTCTATCGAGCGAGAAAAGTGGGAGCAAATGTCAGCTTTACCACCAGACCAAAGAGAGAATTTCTTAGTAGAGCATTTCTCAGATCTTCCAATTGAACAACGAGAAAAATGGTTGCAAATCGCCTCTCTAACTTCAGAAGAGAGAGATAAAATATTCCATGAGTACTACGGATCTATATCAACAGTACAGAAACAACGAATGATCAGTGAACAATATTCAGCCCTCAAAACAGAGGATAAAGAAAGACTTTTCAAAGAAAACTTTCCTGAACTACCTGCAGAGCAAAGACAGAAGTTTGAGAAAGCACTGCTGACTGATTGGAAAGAAAAGGAGGCTCATTTTTCACCTAAAAAGGTAAGAAAAAATATTAATTTTCTATAAAATTGGATATATGTAATACAATGTAGGTAAATTAGTTCAGAGAAACTTAATTAATAATTTTTTTTAATAGAGTAACAGAGAAGAGGCAGCTGAGGATGAAGAAGAAGAAGCAGAAGAGGAAGAAGAGGATGATGATGAGGACAAAGATAAGGCTTCTCGTTTCAATGACGAAGAGGATATCTTTGACATGGAAAATATAAATGCAGATGAAAAGCCAAAAATGCCTAGAAACCCTAAATCCTTTGTCGCAGTTACTTCCACCGAACGAATTCGGAAAATTAGTGTAGTCAAGAATGATTTTCGACCTATCATTGAAAATCATCACAGTTCTCAGTACGAAACTTCAGAGAAACCTGATGAACCTGGGAGTACTCACATACCTCTATCGACTTCGTCTTCATCCTCCTCTACCAAGAGAAATTCAAAGGATGAGTCGACTGCTGATGAAATTAAAAGTGGTAGCAGCAATTCTAAAAGAAAACGGAAGCGAAAGAGCATTATGAAAAGGAAAAAGGATGCGCAGAGAAAAATCAGCTGCAATGCTAATATTGGAACTGAGGCTGGTGGCAATAATAGCCAGAATAAGTCTAGTGAAGCTACTTCTGTGATGGAGACTGATAATAAGCTTAATAAAGATGTCACTGTGAGTTTTTAAATTTTATTTAATTTTCAATTACCTACGGAAAAAATAAGTAAATAACATTTTCATTGTTTTAGGCTTCGAAGTCTGCATCTAAAGAAGAAGCGAAAAACGACATTCCTGAAGATGATCATTTAAAGAAAATAAGCGTTTCTCATGCGTCAACTGATTTCCACTTCTTTAGTGATACTGAAGTTACAGCAAAGTAAACAATTAATTCGTTAATAGACAATTTCATAGATGAATAAAAAGTAACTATTTTTTAATTTCATAATTATTTATTAATTTCAGGAATAAAGATTCTAGACCTAGTTCACCAGTGCAATCTGATACTGAATTCGAAGTGCAAAAGATAACGCAAGAAAGTAAGGAAAAAGATGACAAATCTCATGGCCAGAGCTGGAGGTGGGGTGAACTGCCCAGTCCACCAAATGAGGGTACTCTTGATTCTCATGGAATGCCAATGAGTTCTTCTGATACTAATTCTAACAATGAAAGTACGTATTTCAGAGATTTTTCTTTTGATTGTTTAAAGAAAATGTAAAAGTTGATAAAATAAATAAAGTATAACTATTTTTAAAGCTTATGCAAATACTGAAGGACAAAATTCAATTTCCTTATGTGAAAACTAAGTAAATTCATAATTTATTTACTTATATTTGCATAAGTATAAACAAATGATGAATAAAAGATATTGCATGCAAAAACACATACTTTTATCAACTATTACATACTTTTAAAACTCAAATTTCTTCTTATCTCTTATCACTTCATTATCACTTTTCTGCAACTCTTTCGCAAGTAAAAATAATCAATAAGAACAACATTACACGTTGCATAACAAAGACATTCTCACAAAAAGTACCTCACTGCAATACACACGATTTACAAATACTTACTAGCATCGAACCTCACATACGAACTAACAGCTTATAATTGCAAACCCAGCGGCTGAAGCACGTCGATCCATGCTTGGAGGAATGTTCTCTTTCATGAAGAAAACGTCGCGCGTGAGACACAACCCGGAATCGGAGGGCATTTACTTAAGCGACCTCAACGCGGACGAATTGGATCCGGAGGTCGCAGCTCTGTATTTCCCTTCATCCCATCGTAACCCGGGAGGTAACGTGACCAAAGGTATCAACTATTGCCATTGCTTTGGAGCTTTAACACTGACGCTTAACAATCCAGCAGCTTCTATTTTTTCCGACCTTTTTTCATCACTGCCTATTCAACTTTTTGCTTCTATTAATATATTAACATTTTATGAAACTTATTAAATGATTTATAATTTTTAATAATTCCTATATGAAAAATTTTCTTTGTAAAATATTTTCACTATTTAAAGATTTCATAATTTTTAATAGTTTTATAAATCTTATTTGTGCCATTGACAACGTTGATTGACTCAAGTACTATTCGTCCTAGATAGAATTTTATGAACATGTAAATTTTACGATGATTTGTGAATTTTGACCTTGTGATTTGTCACAAGTTCTCTACGAACTTCCAAATAAATTAGTTTTTAAATAACTTTTACAACATCGAGAAAACATTGAACAAAAAAACTTGAGAATTTCATATTTTTCAATCTAACAATCAACATCATTCTAATAAAATATCGGGTTTTCTTGAGAAGCGTATCTAATGTCAAAGTCATAGTTGGTTCTAAAATTTCAACAGAAAAAGCTGGCGACGAGGAAGATGCAGAGTCTGGCAACGGTCCATCCTTACCTCAGAGCCCAAACAGTGTGGAAGGAGCCATAGGAGGTCCGAAATCACTAGATAGTGACTTCGACGAGTCCTCCAAGCATTTTGAGCCAAATTTAGATGTCTCCTTCTCACTCTGTGGAGGTTTGAACTCAACCGAACAAGAGCTCAACGATGACACCTTCCAACGCCACTTGATCAGCTTCGAGGAAATCTGCAATGACTTGAAGCTCTTTGAAAATCCCAATCTTGTTGTGAAGGTCAACGGCAAGTTTTATAATTGGGCCACTGCTTGCGCTATGGTTATGACCTATGCAGCTTTTCAACGGCAGCTGCCGAGGAATGTGGTTTCCATACTTGGAGGAGGTAAGAAGAGCTTGAATGAGAGTAAGGTTGTTGAAGGAAGTTCAAATACGACAACTAGCAGTGGAGGCTACAGCTCGTGGTTTTCGTGGAGGAGATCCAGTCAGCCGCCTAAGAAGTCACCGAATGATAGCTTGGTCAAAGGTCAGTAATTTTGCTTAAATAATTTATTTTATAAATCTTAAAAATTTCTTAAAATTGCTGAACATATATATTTTTTAATTTTTATAGATGATAATACTGTATCGCAAACTGACTCGCAAGAATCTGAAGCAGTGCTGATTTCTAAAGAAGAAACTACAGAAATAAACGCCGTTGTAATTAGTGGGTAAGTTAAGAATTTTCTCTAACATTCCAGGGTTAAAAATATTGGCACTAAGTCTACTCTTCCTTCATTCTTTCAGCGATGAAAACGCGAAAGAAATCATAGAAGAGCGCATCTCTGAGATGACAAACAGTATAGAAAGCCTAGGCACAAGCCAGTCTTTAGTGAGTTTCAGCGACGCGGTCGAAGATAAGTCGGAAGTCGGCGTACAGACACTGCCTAAGGAAACTGATCGCGAGGGCTATTGTGCAGGTAATGAGGATTCCGACGAGGAACACCGTGCCCAAAACGGAGCCATCGATATACCCATCGTAAACCCCAATATGCTCTCGGCTACCTCAGCTGCTACAAATGTGCCTAAGAGGCCACACGAAAGCACGCAGAATTATAGAAAAACACTTAGGCTCTCATCAGAGCAAATTGTAAGTGGGTTACGCTTCATTTTTAATAATAAATAATTTTAGTGGAGTATAGAATCGGATTTATCGGAAACTTTTTACCTGGTTAAGTGGGAATTTTATCTTTCTAGTATAGAATTAAAAATTTTTTCAATTTCAATTAAAAATAATTTTAGTTTTAAAAGCCTGTAAAAATAAACACTCATTTTTATTAAATTACACAGGCAAGTCTGAGCTTAAAAGAAGGTGTAAACGAAGTAGTCTTCAGCGTAACAACAGCCTACCAAGGCACAACGCGCTGCAAATGCTTCATCTACAAGTGGCGCTGGGACGACAAAATCGTTATTTCGGACATTGACGGTACAATCACCAAATCAGATGTACTCGGTCACATTCTCCCCATCGTAGGTAAAGACTGGGCTCAGTCCGGCGTCGCGCAGCTCTTCACAAAGATAAAGAACAATGGCTATAAGCTACTGTATTTGTCCGCGAGGGCCATCGGCCAGGCGAGAGTCACCAGAGAGTACCTCAAGAGCATCAAGCAGGGCGACTTATCGCTACCTGACGGACCTCTTTTACTCAACCCAACCAGTTTGATCTCAGCTTTTCATAGAGAGGTTATTGAAAAGAAACCCGAGGAGTTTAAAATTTCTTGCTTGAGCGATATTAAAGCTTTATTCCCTGAAGGGTCGCAGCCATTCTACGCTGGATATGGAAATCGCATTAATGTAAATTTTTCTTGTTTTTTTAAGAGAATACGTGTTTGTTATTTTTTCATATTACTAAAATGATGTTTACTTTTTAGGATGTTTGGGCATACCGAGCAGTAGGAATTCCTACTACTAGAATTTTCACTATCAACCACCGCGGAGAACTTAAGCATGAACTTACTCAAACTTTCCAATCATCGTAAGTATAGTAATTATTTGATTCATTTTTCAATAATAATACTGCACTATTTTTTACTTGCTCATTTAATTTCGATTTTGCAAATTTTTTATTAGTTGCAGTATAAACACAGCGAGGTTAATTTTTAATTAATTTTCTAGATTTTTCTTTCTGGTGCCTACAAATTTACATGCATAAACTTTTAAGTTGTTAGGATAAAGAGTTTAGTGACTCTTATACATTCGGTAGTAGTTTCTTGACGAACAGGTGTTTATTTATATGATTACAGCTACTATTCTCAGAGTAATATAGTGGATGACTTGTTTCCACCGCTGCCAACTCAACCAATGTTTATTACAGCATCGTCGAGCCGATGACCGTACGTTAGAGTTCCGAAACGATCGAAATTTTTTTCACTGATCACCATCTATATCAGTTTCCCTTTAACATGAAGAATCAATTTCGATTATACCTTTTATTATTAAATATATTTTTAAAATTATAAAGTTTTACTAAAAATGTGTTTTTATAATAAAAGGGTAGAATGTCACTTTGATTCTTATTAACTCCTTTATTTATTTAATGTTACATCGCAAAGGTTAAAAGTGAATTATGAAGGAAATGTGTGATTGAGTTGTTGATTGTACATGGATGAATATCTTATTTTTTTAATTCATCAGATGCTTCTTGTATTGCAAACTGTGTTTCTCGTCTAGGTTTTACTTTGAAATGTACATTGCTTGAATTGTCTGCTGAACTGTTCTTCACCAAAAAGCTCTTTAAACAAGAGCAATTCTCATGAGGCAAATAGTTTAGTCAAGCGATAAGTTCTTCAAAAAAAAATCATTGCTATAATTGATTGACTACCTTTAAATAACAAAAGTTGATACAAGACAACACTAATGTGCTTTATTGAATGCAATGCACTGCTACATCACAAACATTAACTCTTTAACAACATAACAATCTATCAGATTTAATCTCTTGATAGCCAAAAATTCAACAGATTCGTTTTAAAAGCTATATTTAGCTTAAAAAAATTAAAATGTTCACTGCATTCTAAAAAGTAAATCAGTAATTTTTCAAGGCATTCTCTAATTTTTAAAATATCATTTTCCATAACAGTTTTACCGAAAACTACAATTCAGTTTCAAGATAAATTTATTAACACAAATTTGTAACGAATCTGAATATTAAATCTCGAGATTAAATTTATTATAACAATAATAATTACCAAAAAATATTATTATGTGTTTCAGGTACTCCAATATGAGTTACATCGTAGATCATTTGTTCCCGGCGCTGCGACAAGATGCTGCCGATGAGTTCAGCAACTTTTCCTACTGGCGTGAACCGATTCAGGATTTACTGAGCATGGAGCTTGTCGTGCAAAATTAAGGCGACGAAGTCGTCGATAAATATTTAAGTGTCGCGCAGACTTTTTGTACTTTAGAACATTGTATAACGTAATTTTAAGGCTTAGTGGCACGCGCAAAGAGCAGAAGAAAACTGGAAGGAACTGCTTTGCAATGCAAGTCGCGATGAGCCCGCAGTGGTTCGTTGAATTTTTTCAAGCAAGAAAAGTATAAAGTATATTCTCTCAAATTTATTCCACTCGTAGTTAACGCTAAGTAGTTGTTATTATTGCATAGACGAAGAGACCTTTTGTTTCTCGTCTACTTTTTTGTCCGCCGTGCTCTGTCTTGTCTTTTTGTTCTTCTTTGGCAATTATTGACGTGATAAATAATACCGAGTATTAACAATAGATAGAAAGTAGCTTGAATTGAAGCGCGAGTGTGTAACCTTTTTGTCAGTGTACGTGATGATCGAAAGATTCTAGTCCTGGTCAGTGATTGACGAATCGATTCTTTGTGTAAGCGTTTCGTACTTGATATATGTAATACCGTACGACGTGTCTACATAGCTATTGAAGCAATGCAACGTATAACAAAAAAAAAATTAATAACCACTAAAAATAAGAAAAAAAATTTTCGAAGCTACAATTATGTTGAGCTTGTTAAAATTACTTGATTGTGATATGAATATTGCGCAAACCGAAAGAGCTTATTTATCTCGGGCTCGATAATAAAGCTAATTACTATCTTTAAACAAAGGAGACGACTACCAATGCTCTCTTTTCTGTCTACGAATATTATCACTTTCTTCTCTTTCGCGCGGTAGCATTCCAGTGTCTTTTTCTTTGGAAGAGGGTAAAATAATAAATCTTGGAGATGTTATATTTTTAATATTTTTAAGTAAACTAATATCTATGTATTTATATTTTTGAACGTTACCGCTCTTAGATACTCGTTTATCACTGTACATTAAGGGTGACCTATAGTCGAAATTTTTTAGGATTTATCTTAATAATTCTTTAGTAAATATTATCGAATTTTTGTACCTCTTTAGTATTTGTAAAATACTGTCTACTAATTTTTAACTCTATTTAATTTTTTTGAAAATCTTTGTATATTGTACTCTTTGCTGCACAATCTTCTTAATTTAGATGTTAATATTATTTATTATTTGTTGACTTGTAGGAAAAATAATTTATTTATTTTTTTATTGACTAGATTTAAAAAAAACTGCATACTTCTGTGAAAATCATTTATCACGAAAATATAATGTTATTTTCTCGAAAAATACAGTCAAGAAAATTATGCATCACTGAGTATTTTAGGAATATTGTGAATAAATAGATTAATTAATCTTAAAAAATTACATAAAAATTAGTTAAATTATAAGTGTAAAATGTAACCATAGCTGACTATAGGTTCCACTTAATTATTTGTTTTTGCATACGAATCTGCGAAGCAAAGCTCTCGGACGAAATCCCAATGGATTAACGGAATGACGAAATGCTGTACCAAAGAGAACTTTCGTCGAGAGCTAATAATAATTATATTTATTAGATTGTCAGACCTAAACGAATTATAAAACCGCACTGCAGCAAGAGTTAATCCAAAAAATTGCGTTTTTGCCTTACTAAGATTTAAACATTTTTAATACTTTAATTAAGTAGTTGTAAAATTTACCAGTTTGAACAGTAACGAATTCTTTGGATTGTTTGAGTTACCTTAAAGCAGTGTTTTATTTTTACCTAATCGTTTTATGTTGCAAATGAAGCATAAACGAGCCCATTGGTCTAGTAAGTATAGCAGAAAATTCGTTCGACTGTAATTATTAAATACTCTGTAGGTAGTTACATCAATTTCAAGCGGTAAACTATAAGATTTTGTTACAAAGCGTTGATCGTTTTCTCTTAGGTAAAAAATAAGAAAATTTTGTTATTATTTTAGCTCTATTATTCCTTTTTCTTTTTTACAAGCATCAATATTCTTTTTTAAAAATAAAAAAAATTCAGTTCCTATACAAATTGTTATTATTACATTTTTCTGCAAGTTCGTTGATTCTTACCTTCACATAAACACTTTTTATTGAGCAAACTCAATAACATCCTATAATTATAAAAATACTTTATACAAAAGTTTGTAACTTCTTATAAAATATAAAATTAATAATTTATTCTTCCATCTCTTCCTCTTCTTTGCCATTTGTTTCACTTATAAGTGCTTCGTAACCAGTTTTCTTTGTATAAACTCCTAGGGGTGTAAGTTTGAATGTGGCCAGAGGTCTTGCCAAGAGTTTCTATCAACATAAAAATAATTTCACTTATGAGTATCAAAATAACAAAACTAAAAGCATTTAACATACTTCATAGACTTACAAGGAGAGTGTACGACATTTGGATAATGGATTTTCCTGTAACTTCGGGATATATTTTCTAATGTTAAAATATGAAGGAAGCCGCGTCCGTTCGGCCTAACGCTCAATTTTTCAAACGTTATGTGCTCTTTTAGCGAAAATCTAAGAAAAATCGATTTTTGTTTAATCACGTATAACTTCTCA